>JAKCPI010012367.1:0-30694 GCA_023213315.1 Euborellia annulipes | reverse complement strand
TTGAGCATCTATATCGAACAACAACAACAAACTTTTTTTTATGGGATGGGTAAATCTAATGATTAAGTGCCTAGGTTTCTGCCCAAGAATTAAATCGGATTTAATGATATAAACTAAAACCTATTTTTGAGAACTAAATACCAGAGGAAAGTGATTGTGGATTTGCCTTCTTAAAATTTCCCAAGTGTAGCAACTTGTGAAATTTTGAGGGGGTAATGAAGCGGTCAAAAGAATTTTTGGATAAAAATTATTTCTTTAATTATTTTGTAAATTTAAATATAAGCGGTAGTAAATATTAACTAGTAATTGAATAAACTCTAAACAAAATAAGTCAAGGAATTGAACCAGCGATGTAGAGTAATGTGCGCAAGGCGGCGAGGTAACGGTACTTCAACGGACTCTGAAAAAAATGGCTGGATGAGTGATTTGTTTTTGTCCGGTGCTCCCTGTTTTCGCTAAATATCTCAAATAATAACCCGCAGATTAAAGCACCAGACTATCAAATTTGTTCGTTTGACCACACTGGTCATTCTGAACAAATAAATATCAAAATCCGTCAAGGGAAAGTGAAAATACAGCCAGTGATTTGATAGCGTGGTTTGGCCAGCCTCGTTGTCGTTACAAACATTTATTAAAATACATCTTATCCAATCCAGCCAAAAGAACATTTATTTTGAATAGTATTAAGAAGAATATTATTGTGTTTTTGAAGAAGTCCTTCAAGAGAATATCACATCGACATCAACGACCCAGTACACCGTAGTTGTTAACAGATAAGCCAAAATTTCATTTATTTTTCGAAACTCAAAATTATTCAAATCAAAAATTAATTCAAAAATTAAAAACTATTTTTTTTTATTAAAACTTTGAAAAATAATTTGCGTCAATCCCTAAGATGGGGTCAATATGTTTTGTTTTGAAAAATTAATCCTAATCTAAAAACTAAAAACATTCGTCTTAAAATAATACTAGCTAATCTAAAATCATTAAAAATAAATTTAAAACAGCTCAAAATATTAAAAATTAAAAATAATTAAAATAAAAATACGTAAATGGATAATTATTATTAATCTCAAAATGAACTATGCATAAAACTGAATATTAAAAATAAACTAATTAAAAATTAAAAATAATGAAAAAGAATTTAAGAAAAGAAAATAATTAAATGACTTGTCTTGAAAATGAATTAATTAAAAAGAATTAAATAAAAATAAATAATGTTTTTTTTTTGTAAAATAATCACAAATAAGAATATTTAATGCAAGGTAAAAGGGTGAAGGAAAAAATAGAATTTATTGAAAAATATAAGAAAGTATGAGCCGGAACTGAACTGAAATAAAGATGAAATAATGAAATAAAGAATAAACCTAATCTAGACTAGTCTTGAATTAAATAAGAAAGAATTGAAGTAGAAAGGAAATAGAAAAAGTGATTAAAAATAATTATTAAAAACAGAACTAATGAATAAAATTAATTCACCCCAAACCAAAAATTAAATATTCTAGTCAAACATCTGTGATATTAACATCTGTGATTATTTACAATTTAGATTTAAGTAAAATTTATTAACTGTGATATTTTTCAAATTTAAAAAATAATTATCCATTTTTTTTGTGTTGTTGTTATCTGTGATATTTTCTAATAATTTATTTAATTAATTTATTTTTTTGTTAAACCGTTATTTGTTAAATTTGCTGTAATATTGCCTGCCTTTAAAAAGAAAAAGAAAATAAGTTTATCCAAAAATTCAAAAAGATCCGCTGGTATTTAAAATAATTTGCTACCGTACGACTGAATAATAAATTGTTGAAGTTTATTTTGCATTAACATCTGAAATTAATCTTGTTTTTTTTTTTTAAGATCTTGTCCGATTCCCATTACAAAAGGGTTTTTGTGATCCTGACAATCATTATCCTGTTCTCATATTTTCTCTTTCAGCAGCACACATTTCAACTTTTGTTTTTATCCAGCTAGAGAGGAACCTAAAGAGGCAAAATCTAGTGTTGAGTACTGAGCCGTGCCTCAACACACCCCCAATTTTTCGGTACTCAACAATACCTCCGTAGTGCACAATTGGTTTTAAATATAAAATCAATTGTGTGCTTTTCAAAATTTAATTAGGAGGGTCTTTTCTCATCATTAACATCTTTGTTGATTGATATTTTTTTTTAAATTAACATCATTTTTTTTTTAAATTTATCAATCAATCGAGAGAAAAGCTAGACGGTTCAATATCAAGAGTCGCGGGAGCGACTCGTCGCCGAGCATGTGAAAAGCAAAAGAAAGCAAAGAAACTCTTAATACTACCATTTAGTTGACATTCCAATAGATGCCAATGGCCCATTGCATTTAGATGGACGAGTCGTCCCTAGACTATATTATCAAGAATGATTTTAAATCCTTAATAAAAGATAGGGACGTGAAAAAATTTTTTTGAGAAACTTTTCTCTTTCTGGGCGAATATCTCAAAAAGTTTTTAAGATATCGGAGCCAAATTTTTTTTTATATTAAACTAGAATAAATAAGGATTATTTTGAGCACGAATTCAAAAAAAAATTCCAGTCCCAAAAAGAATGGCAGAGGCTCAAAGTTGAGATTTTGCCGATTTCGGAAGGTCAAAAGTTAGTCTCTTATTTTTCCTTTTTTTTTTTCTTTTTTTTCATTCTTTTCTTCAATTTTCAAATTTTTAGACAAAGCTACAGGTTTCCCTGCTGGACCGATTTGGATGAAATTTAAAATACAAATAGATACTATCAAAAACCCGATACCTTTGATATAAAATTTCATTTTGGATCAAAAGTGACTTTTTGAGAGGTATTCAAAATTTCAAATTTGTCCTATCTTTAACATGACGAAAAGACAATTTTGACTATTTTGCTCCCTGATGACGTCATCTAGGAACATATATATTATTATTAGTAATTTTCATCCCTAATGGAACAAAAATTTTTTAGGATAGATCCATTCAGATAGAAATAGATTAACGTGATAAGAAGGAGTGCTACCAACATAACAAAAATAAAAAACCTAAAATTTTATAAAATTTGGTGAAATCCTATGTTTATCGTTTCGAATGAATACCAAACGAAGTATTTACATTCTACCAACATAACAAAAATAAAAAACCTAAAATTTTATAAAATTTGGTGAAATCCTATGTTTATCATTTCGAATGAATACCAAACGATGTATTTACATTCTACCAACATAACAAAAATAAAAAACCTAAAATTTTATAAAATTTGGTGAAATCCTATGTTTATCGTTTCGAATGAATACCAAACGATGTATTTACATTCTACCAACACAACAAAAATAAAAAACCTAAAATTTTATAAAATTTGGTGAAATCCTATGTTTATCGTTTCGAATGAATACCAAACGAAGTATTTACAATCTACCAACATAACAAAAATAAAAAATCTAAAATTTTATAAAATTTGGTGAAATCCTATGTTTATCGTTTCGAATGGATACCAAACGATGTATTTACATTCTACCAACATAACAAAAATAAAAAAACCTAAAATTTTATAAAATTTGGTGAAATCCTATGTTTATCGTTTCGAATGAATACCAAACGAAGTATTTACAATCTACCAACATAACAAAAATAAAAAACCTAAAATTTTATAAAATTTGGTAAAATCCTATGTTTATCGTTTCGAATGGATACCAAACGATGTATTTAATTTTTACTGTTTGGAATGCATATTAAAAGATCTATTCATGGGATAACTTAATATTTAATAAACAAAAATTAATAAATAATATTTTCATGTAATATTTCACAAAAAGAAGTGAAATCTCAGCCAAAAACATCGGAGATGCAAAAAGGGGCGCCTCGCATTATTTTTGCCTAGCGTCGAGGTGAAATCAAAAAAATGCGCCTCGCTTTTCTGATTTATATAAAAGCGAGGATATATGAAACAAATAAAATTCTGTAGGGGTTTTATTTAAGTGAAAATATTTCCTCGCTTTTATATAAATCAGAAAAGCGAGGCGCATTTTTTTGATTTCACCTCGACGCTAGGCAAAAATAATGCGAGGCGCCCCTTTTTGCATCTCCGATGTTTTTGGCTGAGATATATTACATATATACATAGGTAAGAGAAAGTAAAAATAAACGAGCGTAAATTTAAAAAATATGTCTCATATGTACCGGTACTTTAAATGGCTTTAAGCTCATAAATCTAAAAAAACAAATATTTATCAAAAAAAAAATGAAAATTTGGAATTGAAATGATAAAAAAAAAATTTTGATTACAATCAATAAATCATTTTTAAATATATTAAAATATGAATGAATAATAATATGGGGTTTAGCAGGAACATAGGCTAAATAGAACTTTTTTTTGGGGGGGGGGCGACTCTTTTTAAAATATCCCTCTGCACCCATACAAAAAATCCTGAGCCCCGAGGGGCCCGGATCCTCTCATTACAAATTTTTATAAAAAATATTTTTAATTCAAATTTTTCTGTTTTACCTTTTTTTTTAAAACAAATTTTCCCCTCGTAACTCAAATTACTCCATTTTCACCCTGTTGCGAATGTGAATATCATTTGACCTTTTTTACAAGATCGAAACTTTATATTCTTATTTGCTTCCATTGAATTCAATTTAATATTATCTACGAATTTAAGTAACTATCCTATCAAAATAAAAGATTCATGTAGGGAAAATATTTATTTAAATTATTTAAATCAAGTTAAAACAGAGAGAGAGAGTTTGTTCCTCAACAGAATACAGATTTTGTTGCCACAAAAGAAATAAAAAAAAAATTAATATATTCAACTTCAAAACTTTTTTTTTACTGGTAAAAGTGAGAAAATAAAATAAAGATTCTTTCCTTAAATAATTTTCCAAGTTTTAAAGAGGAAACTTTTTATTAAGTTTCATAAGATGAATTCAATTATTAATTAATGTTAATAAAATTTGTTAAAATGGATTGAATAAAAACTTAAAAGTTTAAAGTACTATCGCTACAATCTGTCAAATTTATCAATAATCATTTATTTCGTAATTATTTCAAAGAAAAGATACGATCTACCGTGAATAGAGTTATTTTAATAAATTATGTAGATAAGCATAGGCCTAATTTGATCTATGCAGTAAGATTTTAAACATAAAATTATAATTCAATTAATTCAGAATTCATAGCTCAAAAAAATCTCTATATAATAAAAAAATAAAATTATAAAATTTGCTCTTGTTGAAATATTTTGAATTTTAAAATTAAATATACAAATTATACACTAGGCCAGCGGTTTCCAACCTTTTTTGTTAGGCCCACTTTTTCCGAAAAAAAAAAAAAAAAAAAAAAAAAAAACGCTGAGGCTCAGTGTATATTCAAAAAATAATAAGTGGGAATATACAGGGTGTTTCTGAAATAGGCTGCCAAACTTCTGGATTGGTTTTCTTATATTCAAATAAAGAAAAAATTTTCTTGTATAGGCCTATATAATCTTAAGTAAGCTAAGGTGCGCGTCTCGAAAAACCGTTAGAACACGATTCAGTACCGAGTTACTCGAGGCGGCAAGAGATGATGTTAGTTTTTCCCATAGGAATACAAGGAATTTATGCCATTTCATTTGAAAGATTCCAGCTAATTAATTAAGGGTAAAAAATTAATTATTTTTTAACACAATGATTACTAATTTAATTATCTGTAAGATATAGAGCGAATTTTTTAAAAATATCTTTTATTTAATGCGATTAATCTAAAAAAAAATTTTATTTTTTCGAAAATCAAAAAAAGGGCTTCTATAAGTTGTAGATATTTTAAATAGCTTTAATTTAAAAAAAATTGAGGTCGATAGTTTCAAAATTGTGGCCGCTGTAATCTCCCAAAATTAGCACCCCGAGACGCGCACCTTAATAAGCATAACATAAGTTCAAAAATGCTTCGTTTTCCCGCTAGCTACTACTTTGTTTTTTGACTCTTTAAACAGCCATAAATAGACCCTTTTGTGCTGTGGTCAGTCGGTACCCTCACTTGATCTCATCTTAACACTTGCATTGCAACAAGAAATATCCCAAATTGGCAATAAACTTGAACTCCTCCGGCGAGCAAGGGGTTCGACGGGGTGCAGGTCCCTTGTTAGGCGGAAAACCAGCCGAATATAATTTTAATTCTAAAAAAAATTGTCTTGTGAGGCGGGAATCGAAATCTTTCTGTGAAAGTGAGTAACTGGAGTTCGATTCCCTATTATATTCAATTTTTATCTGAGTGAGGAATTAATAAATTTCAATTATATTTAAGCACTAATCAAAATCCAAATATAAATAATGACAAAATAAAACAATGTTCGACCTTTTGAGGAAGAACATTAAATTTCAATAAACAAATAGAATTAATGAAGGTTAAATTAAGAAATTAATTATATTTTTAAACTTTGCGTATGACTCAATCAATAAACTTTTAATGAAGATTATAGTTAATTTTTGCCCTACTTGGATTTCCTCCAGGCGCTAAAAGAATATAAATAAAAAAAAATACATAAATAAACAGTATTTGTTGAGGGTCATATTGATTTTCTCTGGTGACTCATTCATATTGTCTAATTAACATATAGATAGCTTATTTGTGTTAAGGTGTATTGGAACAAATAAAGATTTAAATATTAAACACGTTCACTTTTAAAGAAGATTAAAACTTCTTAAGCCTAGTGCTCAAGATGGAAATTTAAATTATTAAAAGAGAGAGAGAGAGAGAGAGAGAGAGAGAGAGAGAGAGAGCAAAGGAGGAAACGAAATTTCATTAAATATTTATTATTAGTGGAGGTTTCCTCTCCCCACTCTTCCTTACAAAAAAATTAAGTTTCCCAAATGATTTCTTAATTTTTTATTCTTTTAGGAAATAAATTTATATTCAATTTAATTTTTTTTTTTTTTTTGCTTTAAAATCGATTATCTTTAATGAAGGGTATGAAAGATTTGTATTTTTGGGTATGTAGGCCTATAAGATTTTTATTACGAAGAAAAAAAAAAAATGATCGTCGAAAATTTTTGATGTTTCAAACCTTCCTAAATCAAAACATTTTTTGGAATTATGTCTATCAGTCTGTATAATTTTTTTAAAGTTCTTTCGGCATCTTATGTCATATCAACTTTAAACGATACTTTTATTAATTACGATATATAGGCAATATTTGTTTATAGCATTTGGTATACACATATTAAATAAATAAATTCATCGGGCTGCCTGGGATCCGAACCCACTCCCCTTGGCTTTAACTTCCGTGCACCTTTGAATAAATAAAATTGTGTTGCCTATATCTGTATCAACTTTTGAGTGAATCTATTAACAAGAGGTGCTTTAATGTTTTTTCAGAAATTTTGTATTTTTTTTTTTTTTGTTATTGATATTAGCCTACCGAGTTTATAAAATGCATTATTTTAAAGAGTTTTACAATGTAGGCCTATATTATATAGGAAAATGCATTAAATAGGAAAATTTATTAATTTATATAGATTCCTTCTTCTCTGGGCTATTTTTTCAGAGGAGGATGGCTGGTTGGCATTGATTGTTGCATCGATCTTGGTGGCTGGTTCTTGCCAGGCGGTGAGGCAGCAATACAAGAATTGTCATAGATTTTAAATAATAGTTGGGCCCTCGGGCTTGGTGTAGTTGGTAGCGTGCTGGCCTTCTGTACTAAGGGTCGCGGGCACGGGTTCGGATCCCAGGCAGTCTGATGATGTCTGATTTGAATACCAAATGGCTTAAATTAAGAATGCCTGGACCCAAAATTTATATAAGATTAATAATTAAAATGCGCTTATTGTTAAAAGTTTTATATGGCCTGAGTTGCCGAAAAGACTGTGTGGATGTGTGTGTGAGTGTGAATGGGAAAGAAGTGTGTGTTATATAGATCGATTTTTTTAAAAATATCTTTTATTTAATGTGATTAAACAAAAAAAATTTTTTGAAGAAGTTTACTCGTCTTTCACTTCAGGTGGATAAGGTGAGTTATGATTAAAAACAAAATGCTTTTTTGTATGTTGGGATTTTATTGCGACTGTTTTTTCTGCAGATTATCACAGTTTCGGGGTCAAATTCCCCATCTTCAGGCTGAAACAACATACATATCATCAAAAAAAATTTTTTTTCGAAAATCAAAAGAGTACGTTGAAGATATTTTAAATAGCTTTAATTAAAAAAAAAAAAAATTGAGGTCGATAGCTTCAAAATTGTGGCCGCTGGAAACACCCAAAATTAGCACCCCGATACATGCACCTTAAATAGAATTTTTCGATGTGAACTGGAAACTAAAATTTATTTAAATTTTTCCAAAAATTATCTCTAAATGGCTAGAGAATATTAAATTCAAAATAAAAATTTGGTCGAAGGGAGTCGTATAACGAGGAGAGCTAAGAAATAAAGAGGCGAAAAAAAAGCTGGTCGAATTATTATACTAATACAGTATTTAAAATAACGGAGCATTTTTTATATCTTAATTAAAACAATAATAATAATAAAATATTGAAAAAAAAACTTCATCCAACTTCTATTCCATTTGATCATAAATTTTTTTTTTTTTAATAAATAAATAAAAATTTTATTTAAGTAGTTTATTTTTTAATTAAAAAAAAAAAAAAAAATTAATAATAGAATAACTGTTTTTGATCTAGAAAAACAAAAAAAAAATAAATACAATGATATTATAACCTGGGGCTATTATTTTTTATTGGTCAGGCAGGAATACTTAATTATTATATTTGTATGTAAAACAGGGTGCGTGAACTATTGGAAATTTGATGATAGTTCCTTTTTTGTCTAACTGGAACTCTAAGGCAAATACTGTACATAATTCATATAAACGCAGTTGTTGTTCTTGTAATCCTAAGATTATAATAATAACTCCCGAAGACGCATTCCTTGTGCAAAAACAAACACATAATCAAAGACAAAATTAATGATAGCCCTCAAGAAAAGAGGCAGGTTTTGTCTACAAAGCCTGTTTGTTTCGACTTTACCATAAGAAATTATAACGCGACATACATTTTAAATTTTGAAAAATTTTACGATTATAAAAAATAAGCTCTTGAGATTAATAAGAAAATCAATTTTCATTTAAAAATACAGCAGCAATACCTCGTATAGTCCAGCTTCGATTAGGTCCCGACATTTTATGGTTCAGATTGAAATTTCTAATAAAATTTTTAATTAACTCTCAGGGGGCTCCGTTCGGATCCTAGACTATGTTTCATTACTCCCTGCTAATTTATCTTTAATGATAGAATATTACTCTTATTATTATTTGGCCCTTGTTACAGAAGTCCAGCACGCTAACCACTGCACTAATGCCCGAGGGCCCTATAGGGATTAAAGGAAAATAATTTTTATCTCGAAATTCCTAAAACTTTTTAAGTTATTAATTGTTAAATTTACGGTTTCTCCCACTGGAAATGTATAAAGGCATTAGAAATGAAAAGAAATTCATGTATTCTTTGGAATATTAGGGGTCGTCCACATATTACGTAACGCCTTTTTTGACGATATTCTAGTCCCCCCCCCTGTCATTGCAGGCAATTGTAAGGCATTGATGATGGCATTGATGTATGACAGTTTGTCATATATAAACAAAGCACCCTACAAATATTATTTCACAACATAAAACTACCCCTACTTATTTTAAACTTTTTCTTAAAATTTCCTTTCATTTTACCTATTTTTTTTTTTTTTTTAGTAAATTTTCCAAATTCATATCATTTGGCCTTTTTTTAGTATGTGAGTCTCATCCCATGTTTAGTTACGCTTGGAGAAACCCTCGGGTCCCCCATGTCACAATTAGTAACAATTAGTAAGCCAGACCCCTACCTCCCCTTAACGCCTTACATAATATGTGGACCCTTAGTGAAACTTAATGAAATCTTTATGTTTGTTTAATAATTTAATATAATATTAAATTCTCCCTTATTAATAATATTTTTAATATTGTTATGTATAATATTTCTTTAATTTCTATTAAATTGAGAAGTCTTCTTTGCATTGTCAGTGAATTCTAATGAAGAGCTCTTCTATTCTCATATAAAAATATTTCAATTTAATAATGATAATATTAAATCTTATTATTTATATTAAAATCAAAAATTTATGGCGACAATTACTAATCAAATCCCGAAACGCCTCCCGCTAGGCACGGGGGCCGTCGAAGGCGGGCGGCTCGACTAGTTATTCCCTAAACCAAGTAAACCGGTATTCTCTTCTTCATTTCCAAAAGTTTAAAGTTGATTTAATTCTTTCTTTAGACAGGTCCAGAAATACTGTATGTGTGTTAAACATAATATCTTATTTCTTAATCACGAATATCAATCTCGTGTCAATTTCTTTTTGAAATAAAAAACGATTTCTTTGAGTTGAAACAAAACTCGATAAATGAAAATTTTATTCCCTTTGAAACAAGAGAAAAGAAAATATTGTAGATTGAACTAATTACTAGTTCTATAATATAAAGTAAAGTGAAAAAAAGATTCAATTTCAAAAATTATAATATAAACAAGAAATTACCTACAATAAGTTACCTGTATGATATTATCATTAATGAAAATATGATAATTATCTAAAACATAAGTTGCCCCTTCAATCTGAATGTTAAGCAACCAGCTAGTCCTAGTTTTTTATTGAGCTGAAGGTAAACAAAAAGACTCGTGTGACAAGCACAGATCACAACTTCTCTTACCAAAGGTAGGCTGTGCAATCTGTCACACCAGATTGTTTAGATTTTTTTTTTTTAGTTTTTAAATCGGACCATGAAATTTTGGGTCAAAAATATTAGAATTTATTAATTACTTTTGTTAAAATTGCTATGAAAAAGGCTGCCAAATTACGGATTGGAATAATAATTAGAAATGATTCCAAAGACTACTCTTATAATATCAAATAAAAAAAATTTAGAAAACTTTTTCATTTTTGTAAAATCCAGTTAGTTAAAAATATCGATTCGCAATTAGATTACGTACAAGTAAGTAAGAGACATATTTATTTTTTTATTAATTTCCCGGTAATTTAAAAAAAAGAGTTGATTGAATACAGGCGAAATGATTTGAGGAATAAAAAGCCCAATTAAGAGAGGAGGTTTTTTTAGTAGGTGGCTGGCTAATAAGGAAGTAAAGCAGAGTGCTTTGGGCACCCATCGAGTTACGTGAATATGAGAGAGGAAGGGAATTGGGTGTTGGGAGGTTGGGTTGGTTTGCCTCATCATCATCATCATCATCATCATGGTTGGGCCACTCGGTCACGGGAACAAAGCACTGAGATGGAGATGGAGAGGAGCAAAAAGAAGAAGAAGGGCACACACGACCAACGAGACGACGTATAACTAACTGTACAGGCCAGTTTTGCACTCCGGCTTTTACTTTGGGGTTCATCAACTTGGGTATCGACCAAGTTATCAATATTAAGAATTAGTCAAATGAAAGGGTATTAAAAGTTTTTCCTTAAAAAATAAAAATTATATTGATCCTCGGGTTTAGCGTAGTTGGTAGCGCGCCTGCCTCGTATATCAAGGGTCGAGGGTTCGAGTCCCAGGCAGTCTGATGATTTTATTTAAGCCATTGGGATACCAAATGGCTTAAATAGAAATGCCTGGACCACCAATTGATATATTTACAAATAACGGGTCTTAAATGGCCTAAGTTGCTGAGAACACTGTGTGTATGTGTGTGTAAATGTGAGTGTGAATGGGAAAAAAGTGTGAGTGTTTTTTAATAAAAATAAAAAAATAAATAAAAATTATATTATTTTGTTTAATCCCCCTTTTAGTTTTAGTTTAGTTTAAATATAGATGGATCTTACAAAAAAAATCTGGTGTGATTGGCGCACCAGATTTTTTTGTGTTGAGATATATTTAGTTTTCCATATTACCTTAGTTTCAAACTTGCGTTTTAAATGTTGACCGCTTGAAATAAACTATGATTATTTTTCAAAATTTTAATCTCATATTTGGTCGAGAATCCTAAATAAATACAAAATTTCATAATTGGAAATTTTTTTTTAAATGGGTATCCCCTTTTGAATCGAACTTAATAACATGTAAATCCCCTTAGGGGACATTGGCTCTATAGAATAAAGAGCCGGAAAATGAATTTGAAAAATCTGAAATTCTACATCAGTAAAGTGTACTTCAAACAATTTTTACGAACAATTTTACTAATATACTTTGTAAAGAGCATCTAAAAATAGTTTTTCTTTCTTCTTTTCGCCATCTTAGGCCATATATTCTAATAACGATACACAATATTTAGAAATGATGGGGGTCCAGGCATATTTATTTATACCATTTGGTATCCAAATGATTTAAATAAATTCATCGGACTGCCTGGCATCCCTGACATTTGTCAACAACCATGGGCTTAACTAGGGGGACCCGGGCCCCTCCCCCCAGAAGGTCCGTGCTCCCCCCCCCCCCATATATCATATAGGAAATTCATATTATTTTAATCAAATATATTTTTAATAAAATTATTCTTTCCTGACAAAAAAAAGCTCTTGTTTTATATTATTTTTAGATTAAAAAAAAAAAAAAAAAAAAAAAAAAAAAAATGGGCTGATAAAACAAAACAACCCAATTTTTGATTTGCCTGGCATATTTTGAAAAATTAATAAAAAATTTACAAAGAAATTTAAAATTCTTCATTAGAAAAATTTCTTTAAAAATATGGTGGTTACATATTTCAAAATAATTCTCTCGTTTTTTGATGTAAAAAATAATCAACAAGACATGTGAGTGTAAAAAATAATTTCTGGTTTCTTAGTTTAAAATATAAAGGTTGTTAATATTTTTATTAATTTTTTTGGAAAATCAAAAACTTTCATTAACAAGAAAGATATGAAATTGTGAGGAAAATTGTGATTAATTATTTAAAGAAAAGGATAAATGTTTTCATTAAATTTGTTATAAGAAAAACGTCAGTGATAAATTACAGCTTACATTCAATTTACTTTAAAGATTAACAAGAATACGATTTGTTATGAATAGTACTTGTTGAACATCAGTGAATATGAAAAGGATTTTTTTTTTTTATTTTTAAATGTATTTTTAAATTTCATGTCACGTATTGAGAGAGGGACACAAAAAACAGACGAGCGTGCGTCTCCCTTAATCGTGGACTTAGGGCTGGCTCTTATTTTAAACGGGGTGTCTTTTTTTACTCTTTAAAAAAGTCCTTCCTTTGAAAAAAAAATAAAAAAAAAATTGCTTTTACTTGGAAATAAGCAAAAATTAAAATTTAGATTTCCTTACTAAAAAATTATATCGTCGGTCCAGTACAAGACCGGTCTAACTCAAAAAAAGTGATTTTGTAGCCTCTCGGCCGCGGGGAAAAAAAGTGATTAACTTTAAACAATTGAGAATTTATTTCAGTAGGTCCACCCCAAATTAATAAATAATCCAATCTAGGTTTTATTTATTTTTAAAAAAAATTCACTGTTTTATTTTAAAAGGTCCTAAACAAATTCTAATTTATTATGAATACTTCCACTTCGCTAAGAGGTAAAAAATACGATCAATTATCCGAAAACTCATCTTTTATTTAGAGTGAAGACCAAGTGCCAAACAAAAATTAAAATGGTGACTTGTGCAGTAGTTTTTATTTTAATTAAATTGAAACCATAACAGCTGACGGTATGGCCCCGGATCTAGGACATCCTTGTTAAATGAAATAAATTACAAGAGCCTCGCCTACATAAAAGAATACTAGAAGGTATATCAAATACTAGGCCTGCTAAATTTTTCAAAGCTTGATATGGTTTCTGAATGGAGCGCTGAATTGGGATCTTGGCGCAAGGGCGGATACAAGGGGGGGGTAAAGGGGGTAATTACCCCCCCCCCCCGAGATTCGAAAAAATACCTTTTTTTCGCAAAAAAATTTATTTTTAATGTAAAATTTTTAAAATTAATACTTAAAAATTTGATGTGTATTTATATTCTGGTAAACAAGTACAGAATGCGCTTTTAAATTACCGAAATTAAAAAAAAATAGTGTGCTGTGCGACGAGTCACACCAGATTACCCCCCCCCCCCCCCGAGAAACACCTCTGGATCCGCCCTTGTCTTGGCGGCTGTTTTTTTGACCTCTTGTCAGGCGGTGAGGCAACAAATACAAGAATTGTCATGCATTTTAAATAATATTTGAAATTTGAAAATGCTAACAGCCCTATAATTTAAAGGTGCCAAATTTTCAAAATATTTATACGATTTTTGAGAAAAGAAATTTTGATGGTCAAGGAGTCATTGTAAGTGAGAATATTCTACATTTATCACCATTAGTAGACAAATATCGAAATGATTCATTCCTTCTCTAGATTACATTTCAAACGAAACGAATACTAAATCAAAATGAACTCGATTATCTATATATATAAAAATGAAATGGAAAAAATGTATGTATGTATGTATATGTTCTATAGAAATCCACAATTTCCAATGAATCTATTTGAAATTAAGTACATATATAGTACATGGACCAGGGAGTAACGTAGTAATAATTTGAATCTCTAAATATTTCTGGGGAATTAATTATAATCAAATTTCTTCAATATCTGGATAAAAAATTTAGATTTTTGACATCTTTATGACATGATTTATAGCCACCTTCAGGCAGACCCTTTGGGCAGGTATAAATAATCCCTTTGTTTTCCTAGACAGTACCTTGGACTCAAGGTTCTTTCTTAAAATTTGTAATGCAAAAAAAACTAACAAAATCCAAAGGCGAGCAAGGGTCCAGGGGCGAGCCCCCTGGCTAGGGAAGCCGCCGAAGGCGGGCTTTGCGACTAGTTTTTAATAAATATTTAATCAATATAAAAAGAACTGTTTAGTTTTTGAAGTGAAACTTGTCCTCAAAGGGTTACGAAACTCTGAATCCTCTACATTTCGATTGAATTAGTGAGGTTTACTCATATGTGCAAAAGCCAAGAAAATTTGGATTTTCTGTACAAAGTCATTACCCGTGAGCTAGAAAAACAAGCAGTAATCGAGACTTGAAACATTTTTTGTTGAAGGTGTATTTTTTTAATAAAATTACCCTTTCGGCAACCTGGGGCGTTACACCTGCTTGTTGGTATACGGGGTCATCCATCCAATATTCACTTAACACATTTATAGATCGATAATTAATAAATGAAAAATAAAGTTTACTCATTTACAATTATGAATGGTTTTTTATTTTTCAAATTTTTAGATTTAAAAGTCCATTTGCCCCTGATCTTCTTAGCTCGGATAATAGGTGTATATATTGGCTTAATAATAAAAATTGGATCATTAGAAAATAAGTCGAATGTACAATAATTAGAGCTAAATTATTTTTTCAGATGATAAAAAAGATAATAGTGAAATAAAAAATTTCATAAAACAAAATTCAATTGTTTTTTTTTTTAATACTAGAAAAAAATGTCTAATATCAATTTATTTTATATCAAGGGCATACACTTGGTAAATTAGAATACTTATTTTTAGATTTTAAAAACTCCCATTGGTCCAATGTTAATGATATTCCTTAATATTAAATACATTTCCTTGCAGAAATTTATAGAGGAAATTATCTCCTCTCTCTCCGGACCAAAGTTACAAAAGCTTTTAGAAAAAAGAAGCTATTTAAAAATAATAATAAGTTATAGGTCTATATATAAAAAAAAAGAAACGACCACAACTCAATTATATAAAATTGCATCTGCAAATTTCAACCACAAATATCCACTTTATTATATATTTATTTATATTTAGGGAGTGAAAAAAAAAACTTCATTTAATGGAGGATAATCGCTAGTAATTTAAAAAATAATCTAATATATTTAAGAGAGTGTGGCTGATTAAAAAATGGCTAAAAGTTCAACAAATTATTTAATAGAGAGGAGAAATGGAGAAGAGAGAAGGAAAAAAACCGCACAAAACGTGAAAGAAAAGATCACAAGTCACGAGAACATCTTTCTTATCGTCGATCCACATCTAAATTGTAAATTATTATTAATCGTGACTTTGTTTGTAAAAAAAAAGTGGTACGTGGTGATAAGGAGAGGATCTGTACATGCTATGGTATGGTAATATCGAAGAGAATAACATTTAGGAAATTAATAAATATAAATGTTAAAAATTTAGAAAAACCCAGGATAGGGATGAAACAATACCACTGAGGTATCGATACTTTTACTCGATACCGTATCGGCCGCAAGTATTGATAACAACTCGGTTTCGATTGAAGTTTTTTTTTTTTTTTTCGATTGAAAAGTATCGATACTTACTCGTATTGGTCAATTTTTCCGTACAATTAAAGGTAAGTAAAAATAGCATATCGAATACAACAGAGCACAGCGGACAACTTTCTCTTACCTTCGATAATCGGAAGTTGTGTACTGTGCTTGTCACACCAGATTTTTCAACATGTGGCAACAAATATTTAGTTTCCGCCGATATAGAATATATAGAATTCAAGATGTAAAATTTATAAGTATGGGAAAATATTTATATTTTGTTACCATGGCAACCATTTCTCCTATCTTTCCTATGAAGTACATACAAGAGTGCCCTCGGGGCTTGGTGTAGAGGTTAGAGTGCTAACCTCGTATACCAAAAGTCGCGGGTTCGGAACCCAAAGATGAGAATATACATTTTAAAGAGCATCTAAAAATAATTGATTTTTGAATTTTAAACAAAATCGTTGGAGCGAGAAAATCGGCCAAAAATACTCGTATCTATCTCGGTACATGTACGCAATGATTAGTTAGGTCGGAATAAATCTGAATTTTTTTCTTAGTCGTAATTTTTACTTTCTCTTACCTCTATATATGTTAATATATAGGCTGAACACACACCGAACGAGCAAAAACGTTTTTGGCTAAAACTGTTTTTTTTATGCTTTTCTATGGGTAAACCCATACCGAAGAGACAAAACACAATCGGACATGATTCGACATCATCGAATAAATTGTCAAAACGTTTTGCATCGAATAAATTGTCAAAACGTTTTGCTCGTGGACAAACAGATTAGAGAAAGTATTAGATTCATGTCAAAAATTCGATGTCGAGATTTTGTTGGATATACATATTTTCAGATCCCCTGAATATAAAAAAAGTGGTTTTAGCGACATGGTGTGTCTGTCTGTGTCTGTGGGTGTGTGCGTGTGTGTGTCTGTTCAATTTTAAGCATGAAGGAATTGAGCTAGGAGGTTGAAATTTTATATTTAAGTTAGACACCCCCCTGGAACGTGAAAATAAGCTTTTAATCAAATTCGACCAAAAGGAACTAGTACTTTACTAATGTAGTTTTTCAGCTTTTTCGATTTTTCGATTTATATGTATTATAACTGTCTGCATATTTTTAAAGGGTGTTGCCTTAAAAAAATCCAGGTAATATAAAATTAGAGCCGCTTTAGAGCACATTTTCTATTAAAATTTTATTTTCTCTATAGCTCTAAAATCTGACGTGATGGGGCAAAACTGATGGCATTTTTGGAATCAGCGCTACCCAAATACCCAGAAATAGCTTAAAATTTTCAGTCAACAAAAAAAAAGTCCTCAGTCAATTGAGATTGAAAACATACATTTATAAAGTGAAAATATTGAAAACTATTAAATATTTCATTTATAAATCTTATATAGTCTATTATAATACTGTAGAGTTGTCAAATTATAATTATTAATACGGTATATATCAATTTATGAGTATATAATTTTGTATTCGCCTATCAATCAATAGGACCTATCGATCCTGGAATGTCATAAGAGATTTTATTTCAATTTTTAATAAACTCATTACGAAGGCTTATTTATATCATAAAACATTTCAAATATCTCATTTAATTTTTATTTTGTAATTAACTTTCAACTCTTCCATATTTAATGTAATAATAAATTATTGGCCAAAGTTAATTATTTTTTGTCATCATCTGTTTTATATTATAAATTTATAAAAAACGTCATTTGACGTTTATTTAAAAAAAAAGCTCTTTCTATGTTTAAAACTTATCTTGGTAAATATTGACTATTTTCATAACAAATTTATAAAACATGTTTTCCATTTCTAATTTACGAGTTTTTAATATTAATATTCTAAGTGAGGAGAAAATATCCATTTCGAACTTTAGCTATGTATTAGAAAAGAGAGCCCTTAGAGAAAATGCTCAGATAAGCGTAAATAATAAAAGGTAAGAAAAGAAATAATGATAATAAACCGGCTCCGAATCAACCATACCAGATGCCCTGCTCATTTACACAGACTACATCTCATACCCTCCTACATCTGCCACTGCACTCTCGGTGCTATAGCCACGCCAGAACATGTCATCTTTTACTGCCCTAATTTTAGCAACCAAAGAAAACAATTGGAAGAAATACAGCCAATATTCCGGAACCCCACTAAATGGATACAACTCTTAAAGAATCCCTCACTACAAACAATAGACGCCCTCACAACGTTCCTCCACACATCAAGAATAGCCATCTAATAAAGAACCAATCATCATTTTATATTTTATAATGTTATTGCGATTGATGTATATAATTTGTAAAATGTTGTTTTTGGCGGAAGCCAAATAAATGAAAAAAAAAAAAATAAAATAAATAAAAGGTACGAGGTGAAAAGTCGTATGGGATAATAGGATTGAGTTCATTTCTCTTTCAGAGAGATTTATAAAAAAAATTATATTTAATATTAAATAAGAATGATGGGACTGATAGCTACTTATGCAGGATTCTTCTCTATCAGTCAGTATACTCATATCCTTAAAACAGAAACGCGCCATTTAAAAAAAAAAAAAAAAAAAAAATTGAATTAATAAAAATTAAATTTTTTTTTTTTTTTTTTTAATTTTAACTGACCAATTTTTGCAACTATGTCAGGAGCTGCTAGGGGTCGCGACAAAGAAAACAAACTGATGAAGTCCGAAAGAATCGGCCGAAACGTTGACAGTGTTGTTCAATAAAGCAAAAAAAAAAAAAAAAAAATTTTTTGCTTTGGCTGCCTTGATTTCCTTATTATTAAAATATAAAATTTAAGGGTTTGAACTTCCAACCGACCGACTTAAGGCGTCCTTTTATACAAGACCATGGGAGCAAGATTCCCACTTAAGAAACGGTACTTAATTCTTACTCCAGGGTGGCTAAAGAGAAAGGATTTGAAATTTCCCTGATAATTCCAGGTTTTTCGGAGAAATTTTTCTATTTTTCCATGATTTAAAATTTTTATTCGTCTAATTAAGATGTTTACAGTTGTCTTTCTTGATATTTTTCCCAACAAAATGAGCAGCCAAAAACTTTACTTGTATCCTATATGAAAACAAGATTGGAAATGATTGTAAATTTTTACCAGTACTAAAATTATTATAGCAAAAAAAAAAGGAAAAAAATAAAGAGTTGATAATTTTCTCTGATACTTATGAAAATTCCCTGATATTTCCATGATAATTCCCGGTCCCATTAAATTCCCTGATAATTCCAGGTTTTTAAGGTTTTCCAGGTCTGTAGCCACCCTGTACTCCGAAATTTAAATATTAAAAATAATTTAATGTAATTAACTACATACAGGGATTACATATTTCAGCAAATTTTCGCGACAGGTTGTGTGTGACCCAAGTTACAAAAGCTCCGCGAGCCTATAGTATAATATAAAAATGAAAATTCACTTTCAGAAGATTAACAAATTTATAAATTTTAAATTTGTTGTTGGGTATTATTAGCATTTTGCGTAGTTATTTATATATTTTTAGATAAATTATCCATCTTTATTGATAAATATAATATTACATATGATTGTCTTTCGATATCTGAAATTTATTATAAATGAAAATGAAATACACTGCCATAGGAATTCGAATTCAGGTTATTGCAAAATTAAGTAATCCTTTCTCGAATGTCCGATTAGCAAGGGGGAGAGGGGGGTAATTCATATTATCCGGTACTCACCCATACTGGATACAGGAGCGCATTGATCTCCAACACAAAACATACATCATCACACCACTGGACGCTCAAGAAGGCATTTAGCCAACTGATAATCAATCAGACGGCTTATCAACTGATACAAGCATCAATAAAGATAAGCTAATAAGCGCTCGAATGTGTTTAAAATATTATCAAGGATTATCTTCAAGGGGAAAAAAATTAATTTAAAAATGTACAACATTACCTACAAAGGGGCTTATCAATAATTAATTAAAGAAAAACAGTTCCATTTTTATAAAGTGCTTTATTTTATACTAACGCTGGTTAATCTTAAGAATTTTTCTTTTCAAGGTTGATTTTGGGATGAAGTAGGGGAGAAACAGTAGATAAAGAAAATAAAAAATCAAAAATGTATAAATCTTAAAAGGTTATCTTTTTTAATCATAATAAATAAATAATAAATAAGAGGCTCGCTGGTGTAGCGGGCTAGCGTGTCAGCTTCTACAAATAAGGTCTGTGTTAATTGAATTGGCAACCAATCAATTGAAATAAATAGGAACAGTGGCCCCCGGATGTGGCGTAGTAGGTAGCGTGCCTACCTCCTATACCAAACGTCGCGGGTTCGGACCCAGGCAGTCCGATGATTTTATTTAAGCCATTTGGATACCAGATGGCTTAAATAGAAATGCCTGAACCCCAAATTGATATATTAATTACAACGGTTATCGTCAAAGTCTTATATGGCCTAAGTTGCCGAAAAGACTGTGTGAATGTGTGTGTGAGTGTGTGTGTGTGATTGAGAAAAAAGTGTGAATGTTTAAAAAAAAAAAAAAAATAGGAACAGTGCCTCCAATGCCGAAAAAGATCTTAAATTTCATAAAAAATCCAATTCATATTTCTAGCTATTCAACTAATCCTATGTCTAGTTTCACCAGGTTCCTTTATCCAACCTATTCTATGCTAGAGAAGATCCTAGTTTGAGAAGGGTCTCTCTTAGCACCAGCATTTTGCCTACTCCTTTTGAATAGTACATCATTTAGAGAGAACACTTATTTTTTCACCGAGTCCAACAGTCTTCTTGGAACTAAAGTAAGGGCTATTGTGATGGTAACTAATTTTGTTAACATTCTCTTACCTCTATATATATGTTAATATATAGAGAAAGTATTGGATTCATGACAAAATTTCGATGTCGAGATTTTGATGGATATACACGTTTTGAGTTCTCTAAATCCAAAAAAGTGGTTTTCGCGACATGGTCTGTCTGTGTGTCTGTCTGTCTGTCTGTGTGTCTGTGAACAAAATATCTCAAGAACGAGAAAGTTGTGTGCTGTGGGACCAGTCACACCAGATTTTTTTAATTCTTTATTTTATCGGCTGAGACATGACGCCATTCAGACCTCAAAATTTTTACATTTTTCTGTTGCAATATTGTTAAAAACTTGAAGTAGTATATATTAATAAATTCATAGTTATATAAGTATCTAATCTTACAATCCATGAGGATTTCTTTATCTCAATCTTTTATACACAAAAACAACATTGTCCATTGAACTAGCGAGTTTTCTTATTCAATTTATTATTTTTGAAAAAAAAAAAAAAAGTTTAACTGGATATTCTTGAGTGAGAATTTTTCAATCCATAAAGATGGAATTATTTATTTATTTATTTATTTATACGCACACATAGGTCTTTATAGCACCTCATAAGGAACTTTAAGGTGCGCGTCTCGGAAAACCGTTAAAACACGATTGACTCGAGGCGGCACCAGGTGGCGTTAGTGTTCCCCCATTAGAATACACGCAACTTGATCCATTTCATTCTAGACCTTCCAGCTAATTAATTAAAGGCAAAAAATTAATTATTCTTTAACACAATGATTACTAATTTAATTATCTACAACTTATAGAGCTCCTTTTTTTAAATATCTTTTATTTAATGCGATTAATCTAAAAAAAATTTTTTTTTTTTGAAAATCAAAAAAAGGGCTTCTATAAGTTGTAGATATTTTAAATAGCTTTAATTTAAAAAAAATTTGAGGTCGATAGCTTCAAAATTGTGGCAGCTGGAAAGTCCCAAAATTAGCACCCCGAGACGCGCACCTTAAAAGACATCGCTCTCCTTTTTAGGCAAATACAAGAATGCGCAAAATCATCATTCATATTCAATCTGAAGTGTGTATACGAATAAATATCAGCCTGCCCCTGTTACTTAAAGCATAGGTTCCTGCTATGAGCGAAAAAATCTTTTGTTTTTGAATTTTTTTTTTCTTTAAATATCTATATTAATAAAAGGGTACGTGAATGGCCAATGAAAAAAGAATAACAAAAATGAATTCAATTGAGATTGGCTCTAAACGTTTGGAGATAAATATTCAGCAATGTCTTCGCAAATTTATTTATCCCAATGGAAATATACTAAATAAATATTTTTTTTTTTTTGGCAAACTCAAAATAAATAATTAGTATTGATAGAAGACAAATTAAAAAAAAAATCTGGTGTGACTGGCGCACAGCACACAACTTTCTCTTACCTTCGGTAATCGAAAGTTGTGTTCTGTGCTGTCACTCCAGATTTTTTGTGTCGACATATATTTAGTTCCCGACAGTACGGAACATTTGAATTCAGATGTAAAATTTATAAGTGTGGGAAAATATTTATATTTTGTTACCATGGCAACCATTTTTCCTATCTTCCCTATGAAATATTAATACAAGAGTAAAGTGGTCTTCAGAAGATTTCAATTGCAAAATGAGAATATACATTTGAAAGAACAAAAAATAATTGATTTTTGAATTTAAAAAAAAATCGTTGGAGCAAATTTTGAGAAAATCGAAAAAAACTGAAAAAGTACATCAGTAAAGTACTAGTACTCTTTGGCCGATTTTGATTAAAAGCTTATTTTTCCGGTCCCGGGAGATGTTTAACTTAAATATAAAATTTCAACCTCGTAGCTCAATTCCTTCATGCTTAAAATTGAACACACACACACACACCCCACACACACACACACACACACACACACACACACACACACACACACACACACACACACACACACACACACACACACACACACACACACACACACACACACACACACACACACACACACACACACACACAGACAGACCATGTCGCGAAAACTACTTTTTTGGATTCAGGGGACCTCAAAACGTGAAGATCCATCAAAATCTCGACATCGAATTTTTGACATGAATCCAATACTTTCTCTCTATATATATATTACATATATACATAGGTAAGAGAAAGTAAAAATATAAATAAAACAATATAAAGTAGATCTGTTCTTAAAAGAGCAATAAATAATCAAAAGTCGTTGGCTAATGTTAACATGTCTACAATATTTAAAGTACCGAAATGTCTATTAATCTAATAATAATGATTTTACAAAAAAATCATAATTAATAATGGCTGCTCGGCAATAAACAATAATGTCGAAATCATTATTTTTAATGAAACTAATAGATAGAGGCGTCATTTCAAAAATTCAAAAGAAAAAAAATGTAAAAGCCCATCTACTTGTGTTCGCATCATTGATGATTAAAGTGATTGAGATCTATTGTTTAAAAGTTAGACTACTTAATATTTAGTATATTCAAAAGGACTAATACATAAAATCATATGATTATTTATATAAATAAAAATCGAGAACGGAACGTTTAAGTCTTATTATTTTTTTGAATTGAATTACTCAACAAATTAAGTTTAAAAAAATCGATAAAACGAATAAATTTCTCTCAGAAACATTTTTTTTATTTTTTTTTTCCTTATTATATAAAGCTCCTCTGTTTGACATGAAGATTTACGAAAAATAATCGCCATGTGGTCCCGGATGAGTCTTTTACTAAATTAATTTTTATCTCTCTTTTCGGAGAAATTACGAAAGTCCAAAAGTTTAAACCTTTTAAGGTAAAAAAAAAACGTGACGTTAGGAAAGAAGCAGAGACATTATTATTTATTTACTTTAAAAGTTCATTTTTGTCGCCTTCTTCATATATCAATGAATAAAGAATATTCCAACTTTCTTATCTGTATGTGGATTTCGGTTTTAATAATTAAAAAAAAATGCATTAATTATTCATCAGTTTATCTTTTATTATAACTTAATAAATTCTAATGTTAAAACAAAACAGCTGAAGTATAAAGAGGTAAATTGTGCTGTTGGCGAAGCGAAACCTTGGATAAATATTCTCGCGAATTTTTTTAAAGGATGATTTATAAATTCAAGTTATAGATTAACTTAATAATTTATAATTGGGCTATGAGATTTGCAGTAGCAGAGAAAGACATCTAAGATTGTATTCATATTCAGTATAATTCAAAATAATGGACCAACGTTTTTATCTTAATAGAAGTCCAAGACAGAATTTATATAATAAAGATGGGGGTAGTGCTAAATGAAAAAAAAAAAAATAAAAAAATAAAACGCTTCAATTCAAGCCTCTTTATTTTCCATACCGATGTTTTGAAAACTAAACAGGAATTTTTCCATTTTTTCCCTTCACTTAATTACACTTAGTTCCAATCGTCATTGAACAGAATGGGAGAGGGACTTAGGCAGAATTAACTTCTTTTTTTTTTTTTTGTAAAAAATAATTAAAAGTTATTATTTTAGAAGATAGGCTATTAGATTTTTTTATCCAAAAGTTATTTTCAGCGTTTCAACAGAACGATCAGATTAAAATAATTTTTGAGAGGGTTTAGCACAATGAAACGATTTATTTTGTAGAAAGTGTGTGTAAAAAAAAAAACAAAAAAATCCCAAAAAAATATATTGTAGCCTACTTAAAGAATAAAATATAATTTATTAATATTTAGATAAGAAAAAATTGGGTATAATTTATTATTAACATAAAAACAGATAGATAGCAACAGGTGTAAAAATAGAAAAAAGAAGACTAAAAAAAAAAAAAGATAAAAGATACAGGTAGTAACTAACAAGAAAGAAGAAATAGATGAAAAGAGAGCGATCGAATCACTTCGATTAATACGCTATTGACAAGGAAAGGGATAATTCGTTTTTGCCTGCTGGATTGAAGACAGGCAACCCAAATGACCAACTTACTAATAAATCAAAAATTCATTAAATATAGACATGAAAGCTAAATTTTCAAGGAAAAAGTAATACATCAAATAGCCTAATTTCTCTAGATTTAAATTAATTATTTTTTGATAGTCAATTACAGTAAAACTTAATTGAATTTTTGTTTCTAATTGCAATTGAATTCCAGATTCACTCAAAGAGCAAAGTCCTTCTGTTGGAGTGATATACTTAAACACAATGGCCCTTAGATAAATAGTAAGGTAGCATAAATAAGTTGAGAAGGGAGTCGACCAGTAGAGTCCGAAACGTTTCATAAATATTTATCTTTATCAAACATTGGGTTTAGGTGCTATAGCATGTGGAAGGAGAGGGGGAAGGGTCCCGTTACTACGCTACATACAGACTGGATCTTTATTTATTTATATTTATTTTTAATCTCGCACACGATCGTGAAAATGATTCGTGATATTTGTAAAATAAAAATAAAAATTTTTTTTCGTCTCTCGTAAATTGAAAACCATTTGTTCCATTCACGATTTTCAAACAATATTTTATTTCTCATCTCTATGGATTTTTTCTTTTTATTTGAAAAATCGAAGAGCTATTTTATTGTTTTAAAGGATTTTAATTAAACAAAAAGAAAATGAGTTTTTTTTTAGCTAAAATAAATATTGTTTATTGATATAAGATAAGGTGGCTGTAGATATCAGTTGATACAGGACAAAGGAGTTGGCAGCCAATTTTAGAGCCTCTATATTAAATAAAAACTCTCAATTCTGGATACGTTTCGGCTTTATTCTACTAAGGCCATCATCAGTCCCATTAGAGCTGGAAAGACATACATTAATATATAAAGATGACAGTTACAAAATACAAATAAAATATTTTATATAAAATATAAAAATCTCACAGTATTAATATATAGAGTTGTTATAATGGAATATTTTTTATATACATTAGTTGGTATATAAATAATTTCTATTTTGTATGCTTCCAGTTTTTAATACGTGTGTATACGTCTAAGTAACAATTTGATTTGATCAGATATTTCTTAAATTTACAAATATATTTTTCAATGAGATGGGATTATATCAATGACCCTTATTATTAGGACATTGCCTGAGGTGAGAAGCCGAAATAAATATTTATATAACATATTTGCGTTGTTATTATAGACAAGACGAATCCTATAATCCGGTCAAAAAGGTTAAAAGAATATTGCTTCTCTATAAAAAAATGATCTTAATATTTCTCAGAAGTCAGTTATTAGATCAAAAATTTCAAACGTTGTATCAAATTATGGGCATAAAAGCCATTCTTATGATTTGGTTTCACGTAATATTATATCAGATATTAACCAAACAATTAAATTTAAAAAACAGAATCCGGATATAACTTTTCTACAGTCTGATAAATCAAAAGTGTCTGTTATCACCACCACTGACTCATATACTCAAAATATGTCGGCATTATTATCGGATGAGGAAACTTATAAAGAAGTTTCTCACTTCCCCATTAGAAAATTAGAACTGGATATAACCAACTTTTTAAAAGATTGCAATAATGTTAATATAATAGATAATAAAACTATGAATAAATTAAGGCCAAAAAATTCTAATCTGGCCAGACTATATGGCTTGATTAAAACACATAAAGGTACACCACCAAACCACCCCTACCGCCCAGTAGTTTCCACCATAAATTACTGCAATGCTAAATTATCGAAATATTTTGCTGACATTCTTAAAAATATTACAACAGATGACCCGTTTAAAGTTAACAACTCATACATCGCCAAAGAAAAATTGAAAAATATTATAATTCCCAATGATCATATCTTAATTTCCTTTGACGTTCAAAGTTTATTTACATGCATTTCTCTTGATTTTTTCATGGAATGCATAGATGAAAATTGGGACGAAATAAGCAAATTTACCAACTTTGATTTAGATCGGTTTAAAACAGGCCTTAACTTTTGCTTATATTCGAACTATTTTTCTTTCAATGGAAAGATCATGCTACAATTAAAAGGACTGCCTATGGGTGGATCGCTTAGTCCGATAGCGGCTGAGATTGTCATTAGGAAATTCTATTATTCTATTGTTGAGCCACTCAATTTATTAATTTACCTACAATATGTGGATGATTCCTTGGCAATAGTGTCTAAAGTTCATATTAATACCATCTTAGAAAAATTCAACGGATTCCATCCAGATATAAAATTTACATTTGAAACTGAGATAGATAACAAAATATCATTTCTTGATATGGTAATAATAAAAAATTTGGATGGATCCCTTTCATTTGACATTTTCAGAAAAGCGTCGGACAGTGGAAGGTTTGTGAACTATAACTCTTGTACACCTTTTCTATATAAACTTAACACCTTAAATTATTTTTTAAGACGCATTCACACATTATGTGATGCGCAATTTATTAATAAAAATATAGAAGATTTTAGAAACATGGCATTGACTAACTCATATCCGAGACATTGCATTAATTATGCAATAAGACACTTTGAACAAAAGTTCAAATCCGTGAAAAATAATAATACGATCACACCCACCATCAATAATAATTTATATTTTTCACTTAGCCATGTTCCTGGAATCTCAGAAAAGATCCAAAAGGTTTTTAGGGGTTGTGGTTTGCAGACTGCACTTAAATCCCAAGAAAGTTTATCTTTCTTGTATAATAACAAGGATAAGATTCCACTGAATAGGCGATCCAACATAATTTATTTGGTTAAATGCTTAAATTGTCCATCCCCATGTAGCGTGTATGTTGGTCAATCTTCCAGGAGAGTCTATGATAGGATGGGAGATCACAGACGAGATATTAAGAATAAAAAAACGTCCACAGCCCTTTGCTCTCATGCCACGATGACAAATCATTCTTTCGATCTAGATAATGCCATAGTCTTGATGCAAGTAGAAAATACTACAAAAAGGCTGTTTGCGGAAAAATGTTTTGTCAAGGCAATGGGAAGCAGGGCGCTAAATTTTCAGACGGACTGCGACGGACTAAGCGGTTTTTATCTCTCTTTCTTGACTAACAATGACGCTCTGTTGAAAATATAGGTGTGTGCATATATATATATTTTTTTTATATAATAAAAAAAAATATGTTTGTTATTTTTTTAAAAAAAAGTTTTTATATAAAAGGAAAATTTTGTTTTTTTTTTAAATTATTTTTTTCATAGAGAAGCAATATTCTTTTAACCTTTTTGACCGGATTATAGGATTTTCTTGTCTATAATAACAACGCAAATATGTTATATAAATATTTATTTCGGCTTCTCACCTCAGGCAATGTCCTAATAATAAGGGTCATTGATATAATCCCATCTCATTGAAAAATATATTTGTAAATTTAAGAAATATCTGATCAAATCAAATTGTTACTTAGACGTATACACACGTATTAAAAACTGGAAGCATACAAAATAGAAATTATTTATATACCAACTAATGTATATAAAAAATATTCCATTATAACAACTCTATATATTAATACTGTGAGATTTTTATATTTTATATAAAATATTTTATTTGTATTTTGTAACTGTCATCTTTATATATTAATGTATGTCTTTCCAGCTCTAATGGGACTGATGATGGCCTTAGTAGAATAAAGCCGAAACGTATCCAGAATTGAGAGTAAATATTGTTTAAGTGAAGACATTCATTTATAGGCTACCAAAAATTTTGTAAATTATTTTTTATGAATCACGGATAATTCGTCCGAATAATCAGACTATTTGAAAGCCGATATTCGAAACTAACAACACACACACACACACACTATCTCACACATTCACTAGCTGATCTTGGGGGTTTCCGCCTATCTCCACCGACACTAACCACAGGGGATAATTGATCCAAACAAAATTTTTCCTGTTTTGTTAATAAATAAAACGAAAATGTATTTATTAAAAATACTTTCGTTAATTTCGCTTTTACAAGCTTCCCCCGGTTGCCATCAGTATTAATTTTAATTATAAATATATAAATTGTACAATAAATGGCCTCTACAGACGAAAAGGGAAATTTAAATAAAGACAATATTTCGGTTCTCAAATAGGCAATTAAAATTTAATTAAACTTAACAAAAAATTCTCTAATGAATTGAAAACTTAAATCATCGAAAAAAGACCTTTAAGCAAGAAGCTCCAAAAATTAATTATTATAAAACATCGATATTACTTTAGCAAAATATTGCAGTATAAAGAGTCAAACAAACCCAATGTTTCATGAACGAAGACCTCATTTTATTTTGGGTATTCAAAGACAACAGAAAACATTAAATATAATTTCACCGTGTATATTTACAGGTTTGTAAGTAGGGGTCTTTTAATACGTGGGGTATTGAAGAGTTGGAGGAGTGGGGATTCGGAGCGAGTTCGGAATCTACATACTCTGGGTATAAAGAAAATAAAATATAAATTAAACTCCATGAAAAACTCACCAATTAAGGACCAGGAAAATCATTTTATTTTGAATACATTGGCCACTCACCTGAAAATAAAGAAATATATAAATTAAAATTTATTATATTCAAATTAGACTATTATATACTAATATATCAGGGTGTAATATTTATATATACGGGTCTATGAAGAAAATGTTCATCTGTCTATTGAATAAGATTTGTGTAAATAAATATTTTATTTTATAATCGAATAATATTGATTAATTTAAATTTCCCAAAAGATCAATTTGACATCTTCAATTCTAATGTACTGTATACTACTAAACAACTAAACTAAAAAGATGTCAACTCAAAAAGACAGCACCTTCGATAATTGTACGGTAAGTTGTGTTCACACCGGATTTTTTATTATGTATTATTTTTTATTTATATTAATTTTAATCCAAAATACCATAAAATAATTAAAGTTTTAAGCTGTGTACAGATAGGTATGGTTTATATCTCTTGAAATGGTGACCATTTAATAAAACAAAGAGCATTTAAATTAATATGAATACATTTTAATTAGCCAGAGATGCCAAAAATTATAAAAAATCTGGTGTGACTGGCGCACAGCACACAACTTTCTCTTACCTTCGGTAATCGAAAGTTGTGTTCTGTGCTTGTCACACCAGATTTTTTGTGTCGACATATATTTAGTTCCCGACAGTACGGAACATATGAATTCAGATGTAAAATTTATAAGTATGGGAAAATATTTATATTTTGTTACCTTGGCAACCATTTCTCCTATCTTCCCTATGAAATACAAGAGTAAAGTGGTCTTCAGAAGATTTCAATTGCAAAAAGAGAATATACATTTTAAAGAGCATCTAAAAATTAATTGATTTTTGAATTTTAAAAAAAATCGTTGGAGCAAATTTTGAGAAAATCGAAAAAAACTGAAAAAGTGCATCAGTAAAGTACTAGTACTCTTTGGCCGATTTTGATTAAAAGCTTATTTTTCCGGTCCCGGGAGATGTTTAACTTAAATATAAAATTTCAACCTCGTAGCTCAATTCCTTCATGCTTAAAATTGAACACACACACACACACCCCACACCCACACACACACACACACACACACACACACACACACACACACACACACACACACACACACACACACACACACAGACAGACCATGTCGCGAAAACTACTTTTTTGGATTCAGGGGACCTCAAAACGTGAAGATCCATCAAAATCTCGACATCGAATTTTTGACATGAATCCAATACTTTCTCTCTATATATATATTACATATATACATAGGTAAGA
>JAKCPI010012366.1:0-28134 GCA_023213315.1 Euborellia annulipes | reverse complement strand
ATTTTATTATTATTTAAAGTTTTTAATTATTTTATTTCATTTATTTGATTTTTAATCAGGTTTAATTTTAATTAATAATAATTTTAATTTTTATGTTAAATAGTTCATTGTTCATAATTTGTGCACAAAATTAACTATAAGTTTATTTAATTAATGTCATTGTTTATGTTTGTATTTTAATTGTTATTTAATTAATTCCAGAGAGAGAGGGAGAGGGAGGGGAGGGGGGTTGTTGTTGTTGTTCACTTAAATTGTTCGTGGCGGAGGCCCCTTGGATGGTCAGAACGTTCGAACAATGAGCGTCCTCTGTTGTCCATTGACGTCCAGTGATTGTTGTTAATTGGGTCCGTCTTCAGGTGATAGATTAATAGATGCTGCCTCACCTCTCTTCGGATTAAAAATTAGGTGGATGGCTGGTTCACGGCACAATACAATTCATCTTCATTTTACAATATTTTATGATAATAAATTCTTTCTCGGGTAAAAGAAATTCAAATTATAATCAACAAACTGCTCTTCTTGAAAAGAAAGTTTTTTTTTTTTTATTTCGAAGAAAGTAAAACGAGATGTAAGGTTTATAATTTCGTTTTAATTAAACTATCTGTTGTAGCCTAACAACGAACAAACAACCTTTGCTCTCTCTCTCCCCTCTGATTATTTAAAATTTATGACCCTCAATCCTCTCTCTACCTTTTTTAGAAATAAATTATTTCTGCATATTTATTATTTATATTGTTTAATAATAATTAATTTTCTTTATGTTTCCCTTTTGCTAGTTTAAACAGTTTCTTAACGAAGATGATATCCCTTCAAATAACTGAAATTTGTTTGTGGTTTATATAATAAAACTTGATATTTGTTGGAAATACATTTTCGATGTTTTGAATTATTAAAATTTTTGTTTTATAAAAATTTAATCCTGTATTTGCTAAGATTTTAATTTTATAAGGTAAACATGGCAAGACTCTGGTGAGACTGGTCACAATTTTCTTCTACCTTCGGTAATCAAAAGTTGTGTTCTGTGCTTGTCACACCAGATATTTTGTGTTGACATATATTTAGTTTCCGCCGATATATTAAAATTCAAAATGTAAAATTTATAAGTATGGGAAAATATTTATATTTTGTTACCATGGCAACCATTTCTCCTATCTTTCCTATGAAGTACAAGAGTAAAGTGGTCTTCAGAAGATTTCAATGACAAAATGAGAATATACATTTTAAAAAGCATCTAAAAAATAATTGATTTTTGAATTTTAAACAAAATCGTTTTAGCTAATTTTGATTAAATCGAAAAAAACTGAAAAATTACATCAGTAAAGTAATAGTACTCTTTGGTCGATTTTATTCAAAAGCTTCGTGTCACGTTCCTGGAGGATACCCAACTTAAATATAAAATGTCAACCTCCTAGCTCTTTTCGTTATTGAGATATTTTGTTCACACCCCGACAGACCATGTTTCAAAAACAACTTTTTTGGATTCAAGGGACCTCAAACGTGTATATCCATCAAAATCTCGAATTTTTGACATGCATCCCAATACTTTCTCTCTATATATATTCATATTGTACTGAAATTTGAATATTTCTGTGTTTATTTTCACTATCTTCATATTTTTAAGAGGTGGGGCTTTGAAAAAATCTTAAAAATTCAAAATTAGAGCCACTTTAAAGCAAATGTTTTTATTAAAATTTATTTTTCTCTCTATCTCTAAAACTATGCGTTAGGAACTTCTACTGATGGCCTTTTTTGAATCAGAGCTACCGATATTATCAAGAAAAGCTCGTAATACTCCAGAAAAATTCACTGTTGAACAGTGTTATATATGAAACAGTTTTATTAAGATATCTTAAGGCAGAACAGGAACGAAGGTGTTACGCATTTTTTTCCCGATAAGAGGGCGTAGTGTGTCATAAAAAGTATGCCCAAAAAATCAAGTAATTCAAAAATTTGCCAAGAGATGTCAGAATGGTAGCTAATAATATTTAATGCATTTGGTTGATTTTCATTGATCTTTTAACAATAAATACTTTATAAATGTTATTATATATTATGTATCTTTTATAAAAGCATAAAAATATATAAATATAGGCTAATTAGGGGATCAGCTGTTAGAATAGCCTGCCATCTATTGCAAGAATGATGAACTAATTTGACAGTTGATTTCTAAATAAATGATCTAAGCTTATTTTTAAAAATTTCTTAATTAATATGTGATTAATAATAACAATAAATTCATTTTTAAATTTTAAAAAAATTAAAGATTATTGGGACAGATTGTTATTTTGTATTTGTCATTAAAAATTAACGCCCCTGGGTAATAATTATTATTTTTATTAATGTTTGATTAAAACAAGGAATGAAATTCCTAAATGGTGGTAAATAAGAACAATTTCTCTGCCTGTCCTTGGCCTTGTCTTTTATTGTTACGCGAGAATGATCTTTGATTGTGGGATCGGAGGCAAAAAAAAACAAACAAAAGCAACTATTTAAAGACTTATCACTTTCTTTGGTGTGAAAAATTTTTCTTGAAAGCAAGGAATTTCTCCCCGTCACGCCTCCAAGGCCACTCTCATAACAAAAGGTCACTTTCTCTCACTGTATCTAATTAATTAATAAAAGCGTAACAAAATTTTTTTTTTTTATATAAAAAATTTTTTTATTAAAAAACTCAACAAATAAAATATAAAATTACAACAACAAACAAACAAACTTTAACAACAGACAATGAACAACAAAAAAAAAAAGTGCCCGAATAGACCAGGCTGACCAGTATTTTGAGGATTCGATCCAGCGAACCGACGTTTTAGTGATGATGGCCATGCCCACCACCGCCGCCATGATGTTTCCCAATGTGATGATAGATGTATTTAACAACGGGCACTTTGACGGGGTAGGGTTTCTCAACTGGAACTGGAATGTGTTTCTCGATGTGTACGGGGAATGGCTTCTCAACTGGATATGGTACAATCTTCTCAACATGAATTGGCACATGCTTATCGATGGGAACTTCTACGGTCTTTACCACCGGAACCTGTCAACAAAATAAAGATTATGTAAATTTAGATCATAATAAGGTCAACAACAACACTAGTGTTTACATATAAGATATTCATTAACCGAATAATACCATTAGGATGTAAGATTACCTTTAAATTTAGATCATAATAAAAAGGTCAACAACAACACTAGTGTTTACATATAAGAAATTCATGAACAGAATAATACGACAGTGAACTTGATTTGATTAATGGGAAACAGGATGAAGAAAAAAGAGCAGCTAGTATTTATTTCATTTTTCCATTAGGCTAACGTTTCGGTCTCGGTCGAGACCATCTTCAGAGCTACAACATAGCAGGAATAGAGCAAATCTTTAAAAATTACAATTTCATCTTAATCATAAAGATTTGTTTCTTGCTATGTTGCAGCTCTGAAGATGGTATCGACCGAGACCGAAACGTTAGCCTAATGGGTCTTAAATAAATGATATAAATATTAGCTACTCTTCTTTCTTCATCCTATTTCTCATTAATCCAGGTATTACTCACATTAATAAATTTCTAAAAATTTTTTGCAAATTAGATTAGCACTTATTTGAAATTTGAAAATAATTTTGATGAATTATTGCAAAACAATGAATGTGAAGTATTTAACAATAAGTTATTTTTACTAATAATAATTATCTGTTGTATCATTTTGAATGGGAACAAAAATTTTTAACCCTTTCACCCTCTAATTATATATATAGAAATTTATAGAAAGACAAATGTGAGAATTAATAAAAAAAAATAAAATAACTTTAACAATATTAAATTTAAATAAAATCCCTCAAAAAGATTTAATTGTCAATTATTCTATTTTATAGGTCTATAACTTTAATGTTATAAACATTAATTTCTCAATTTATTTAATTTTTTTTTGACAAATGTAAATTTTATTTTTTAGACAATTAATTTCAAATATTCTATTATTGACTTGTCTATTTTTTATTGTTAAAAACAAAAAAAAAAAACAAAAAATCAATATTTTTTAATTTAATATTAAATGTATTTAGAGAACAAAATCTAATTCCCCCAAAAAACAATATCTTGATATTAGATATTAAATAATATAAAAATTCTCTTATTTAGGAAAATCAAATAATAAAAAAAAACAAAAAAAGTTTTCATTGTGATTTCGAAATGGAATTGAGTTTCAATAAAGATACAAAAAAAAAAAAAAAAAAAATGGAGAGAAAGTAAACAAACGAAAACTAAAGTTTTTACGCTGGTTACATCTTCAATATTAAAATAAAAAATATAAAAAAAACGTTATCAAAATAAAAATTTTGTGTGAATTTATTTAAAAATTTATTAACTTTAAAGATTTCAATAATTTGGGAATTAATTAAAAATAAAATAATAATTTAAACTGTCAACTGTCAATTGAAACATATGGTTTAATAAGGTAAATTGAGTTAAAACACAAGGTTATATGTTTCAATGTACTTTGTCATCTTCAGTATGTGCATAACATATAAATATGACAAGTGTTTATATAATATTACTAATAAATACATTAATACATTGAAACATATAACCTTTTTTTTTTTCAATGAATATAAAATTCAAAAATATTTTTTCTCACTACTAAGTATACAGTAAAATATAAATATAGTAGAATAGTAAATTTATCATTATCTTTAAATATCCTTCAAATCAAAATCCGAAGATAAAAAAAAAAAAAACCTCAAAAACTACTTAACTAATAAGATTCAAGGTCAAAACTGCTCTAATTTGTACGGTCCGCAAAGGGCGGTCAAAATAGCCTCATTTATTTAAAAGGATGATTTTTCAACATCCCTTATACCAAATATTTTAAAATTTGTGATGAAGCTAGGTGGATATTATTGAGAAGAATGAATAAATAAAATCCGGAGCTGATGATCAGGCAATTTATTTGGATTAATTCCGTCTGCTTTCGGAGTCAAAACGACCTTTTCTTCAAGACCACTGACACTGCATGGTCTTGAAGAAGGAGTCGTTTTGGCTCTGAAACGGACGGAATTAATCCAAATAAATTGCCTGATCCATCAGTTCCGAATTTTATTTATTCATCCTTCTCAATTTTAAAATTTAGTGATTAATAATTATCTTCATAAAAATAATTTTTATTTTGAGCATATTTCTTTTTTCGTAAGGATAGATTTTATTATTATAATATTTAAAGACATTGTAAATATCTCTTTATTTTTTTTCCCCTCTCCCAATTATTGAAATAAAATCCTAAAAGGAAACGAAAAATGAGACATTAATGGGAAATTATGATTTTATTTTTCAATCATACTTCCTTTTCTATTTTATCATAATTTTATTATATAGAATAGATATTTCTAGGATGTTAAGAAGAAAAAATAATCATTCCATAACTTGTATTAAACTGCATTTCATTCTAATAAAAAATTGTTTATGTTTTTGTTATTTGTATCAACAAAATTTCAATCCTTTTTGTTCATAAATATTTTTTATTTAAGGCGGAACGGGAGCGAAGGTGTTACGCATGATTTTCCCGATAAGATGGCCTAGTGTGTCATAAAAAGTATGCCCAAAAAATCAAGTAATTCAAAAATTTGCCAAGAGATGTCAGAATGGTAGCTAAAAATATTTAATGCGTTTGGTTGATTTTCATTTAACTTTTTACAATAAATATAGGCCAGATATAGGCTAATAGAGGATCGGCTGTTAGACTAGCCTGCCATCTATTGCAAGAATGCTGAACTAATTTGACAGTTGATTTTTAAATAAATCATCTAAGCTTATTTTAAAAATTTCTTAATTAATATGTGATTAATAATAACAATAAATTCATTTTTAAATTTAAAGAAAAATTAAAGATTATTGGGACAGATTGTTTTTTTGTATTTGCTTGATAACAAAAAAATTAATTACGATAATTTTTTTCATAAGTCATTGAAAAAATTATAGCTCTCTGTCACAATAATCTCTTATGAATTTAATTAAAAGATCACAATATAGGCCTACTAAATAAATATCTCACCTCAATCCTTTGTGGCACTTGCACTTGAACTGGATACGGTTGCGGCACTGGGATTGCTACTTTATGTGGTACAGCAACTGGTATGGCGTGTGGTACAGGTATTTTGACGATTTTTACTTTTTTGCCGTGCTCCTCTGTATAGGACTCACCAAAATCATCGCCACCAATTCCCGATTCCCATCCATGACCAGCTGAAGCAATTTCTAAGGTACCACCTGAATCGCCTCCCCATGACCTTGCCAACCTCCTCCACCTCCTCCTCCGCCGCCTCCTGATGAGAGATCGCCACCTGAAGCCCAGCCTCCGTGCTCTAGGCCACGTTTCTGCAGACCGTATGCCATCGACACGCACAACATCACCAAGCACGTCTGGAAAAGTTATTTTAAGCACATAAAGTTTAGGAAACCACTTGCTACAATTTGATTCTCAACTTTTTAAACAAAAAAAAAAAAAAAACTATTATTACATCATATGAAATAATCTGGATATAAAAAAATTAAAAAATCTGGTGTGACTGGTCGCACAGCACACAACTTTCTCTTACCTTCGGTAATCGAAAGCTGTGTTCTGTGCTTGTCACACCAGATTTTTGTGCCGAGATATATTTGGTTTCCGACAGTACAATTTCAAGATGTATAAACATGGGAAAATATTTATATTTTGTTACCATGGCAACCATTTCTCCTATATTTCCTCTGAAGTACAAGAGTAAAGTAGTCTTCAGAAGATTTCAATCACAAAATGAGAATATACATTTTAAAAAGCATGTAAAACATAATTGATTTTTGAAATTTAATCAAAATCGTTTAAGCGAATTTTAAGAAAATCGAAAAAAAAATTGAAAAAGTACATCAGTAAAGTACTAGTACTTTTTGGCTGATTTTGATAAAAAGCTTATTTTCACGCCTCAGGTGAACTTAACATAAATATAAAATTTCAATCTCCTAGCTCAATTCCTTCATGCTTAAAATTGGACACACACACAGACAAACCATGTCGTGAAATCCACTTTTTGGATTCAGGGGACCTGATTTGTAAAAATGGTCATATGTCTAGTATATTTAATTTTGATTCACCATAAAATCAAAATATTGTCATAATTTATTAAGGTAAACCTGAATATCTTTTAATAAGGATGTTATGCCATGTAATTCAATAATTAAAAAGTTTTTTTTTTTCAATTTAAACCATCAAAATCTCAAGATCGAATTTTTGACATGAATCCAATACTTTCTCTACATATATTAACAAAAAATCTGGTGTGACTGGCGCACAGCACACAACTTTCTCTTACCTTCGGTAATCGAAAGTTGTGTTCTGTGCTGTCACACCAGATTTTTTGTGTCGACATGTATTTAGTTCCCGACAGTATGGAACATATGAATTCAGATGTAAAATTTATAAGTATGGGAAAATATTTATATTTTGTTACCATGGCAACCATTTCTCCTATCTTCCCTATGAAATACAAGAGTAAAGTGGTCTTCAGAAGATTTCAATCGCAAAATGAGAATATACATTTTAAAGAGCATCTAAAAAATAATTGATTTTTGAATTTTAAAAAAAATCGTTGGAGCAAATTTTGAGAAAATCGAAAAAAACTGAAAAAGTACATCAGTAAAGTACTAGTTCTCTTTGGCCGATTTCGATTAAAAGCTTATTTTCCGGTCCCGGGGGTGTTTAACTTAATTATAAAATTTCAACCTCCTAGCTCAATTCCTTCATGCTTAAAATTGAACACACACAGACACCCACACACACACACACACACACACACACACACACACAGACAGACAGACAGACAGACAGACCATGTCGCGAAAACCACTTTTTTGGATTCAGGGGACCTCAAAACGTGAAGATCCATCAAAATCTCGACATCGAATTTTTGACATGAATCCAATACTTTCTCTCTATATATATATATTACATATATACATAGGTAAGAGAAAGTAATATATAGATTTAAGAGAAAGTAAAAAAAAATGCATTTTTTTATTATATGTATGAAAAAGAAGAAAATGAAATTTATTCCTTTATAGTAGCCGATTTCCATCCTAACTTTTTTTTTTTTTTTTTAATCCGTAAAGTGAAATTCTATATTTTATATTCTTCAAATGGTTAGTTTATTATTCACAAAAAAAAGGGCAAGCGAATACAGTAGAAAAAAAAATTAATTTGTAAATCCACTTTTGTTTATGAAATTCGATAATTTCGATATTAATTTGAATAAATTTATTTTCTTCACAGACTGAATAAATAAATAAAACAATAAAATAATATATCTAGTTTATTTAATTTTGATTCACCATAAAATCAAAATATTGTTATAATAACCTGAATATCTTTTAATAAGGATGTTATGCCATGTAATTCAATAATTAAAAGATTTTTTTTTTTCAAATGAGATGTTTTAAAAAATGCTAATGGAGTTAGAATCTTTAAAAAAATTAAATAGCAAGAGAGAGATTTATTGGTAAACCGGGCTAGAGCTTGGAAGCTCCAGTGACCCTTATTAATCGATACAGAGTTTTGTCTGTCTGAATACACATATATGAGATAAACTTATATAATATGGGTAACAAAAGTAAGTAAATACTCCCTAGAAAAACTTCTTAGAAACATACAAGGGAAGGGAGGGTGGTAAAGGGAGTAATTAGCCCCCTTCCCAGATTTGAGAAAAATAAAATTTGATTTATATACTGTATATATATTTTGGTAAACATTTAAATTACCGAAAGTAAGAGAAAGTTGTGTGCTGTGCAAGTCACCCCAGATTACTCCCCTTCCTCTCGATCCGCACTTGCTTAGATATTAGGTATACTACTTTTAAATTTGTAGATAATAATCCTTCCTCTTTAAATACAAGCTAGTGTTTTTTATAGATTATAAAAAATAAAAATATTAATCTTTTAACTTGGCTAAGCCCCCAATGATCGTTTTTCGAGCCAAAAATACAATTCAAAAGAGAAAAAAATAGATTATAAGAATATGGAGATAAAAAAAAAAAAAAATATTGAAAATTAATAAACAGGATATAGAGGTGGTATTATATTTAAGGAAACTACAGTAGTTAACATAAATAATCATCAGGGCCGCAGACAGGGGGCAGGGGGAGCGCTATTCCCGCGGCCCGGAAAAAATAATTTTCATTGTTAAAATTTCAATAAAAAAATTATTTTTTTGAAATTTTTTTCTTGAGGGGGCCCAGGCCCTTTAAGCTCAAAGCAACAATTCAAAAAATTCAAAAAAAAAAAAAAATTTAAGCTCAAAGCAACTTTGATAATATTTTTCAAGTCTCAGGATAGTTAAAAACGCATATTTCAGTGTCTAATTATCGAAAAAATTTTACATATCCCCCGAAAGTCGTCTGTTCAGGTCTGACCTCAATAAATTATTGTAACCCTATGTTTAGGAAATTTTTAAAAATGTTTAAATAACATTTTTATTTAAATAAATATTTAGTCATAGAGATTAAGCTATGTATAACTGTTTCAAAAATTGTGTCAAAACTGTAAAAAATTGTTGCCATGAAGGCCGCAATAACCTTTTATTTGGGTGGGGGGGCTCGTATTATTAAGTAGCCCCGGGGCTCGTCAAGTCTATCTGCAGCCCTGATAATCATGAATGAATTCATTAAAAAAAAATCAGGTGTGACTGGTCGCACAGCACACAACTTTCTCTTACTTTTGATAAGAGAAAGTTTTGTACTGTGCTTGTCGAGATTTTGTATATATATATATATATAGGTAAGAGAAATTAAAAAAAAAGATTCTTGACGATTTAGTCATAGAGATTAAGGTCAACCCAACTAAAAGTTGAAGTAAATTAATTTATTATGGAAGAATTATGAATGAATTCATAAAAATTGACGATTTAGTCATAGCGATTAAGGTCAACCTTGCTAGAGGTTGAGGTAAACGAATTTACTAAGGCAAAAATACAATTCATTCTGAATAATTGAGGAAGAATAGAATAATTGAAGAAGAATATATTTTAAAATACTACAGCAAATATGTAGGAATTGTTCTAAAAAAAAAAAGTCAATGAAAAAAAATAGTACTCCCCCCCCCCCCCCCCTCCCATGGCATATGCTATTAATCAAAACTCACTTAAACGATTAAAAATATTCAATTTTATTGAAAATTTATTTATATAACTCATTGAGGAATTTTTGTATGAATGCAAATAAATTCAGATAGTTTGTAACGAAATTAATTAACTGATTTGATTAAATTGCATCTTTTTTTTTTTAAGCCAAATTCGTTCTTCCCCTTCACCTCTCTCCTCAATGACTTGTGTTTGAAAAGATAAATTGCTTTCCCCACCCATTAAACACTTTAATAAAACGAACAACAACTGTGATTAAAAGTTAATTAACAAAAAACAAAAACAATAAATTGAATAAATTGTCATCTTACCTGAATGTTCATGGTTGCTCCTACTCGATCTGGTCAGTCACGTGTCTGTGCTACCTGTCTGCTTGTTGCTGGCCGAGTGTATCTCTGAGGTGTTGTCGTCGATCTCTTATAGAGCGAAATGGAAAGGCAAGACAAACCGTTCAAGAAAAGAGGGGATCCCCCTCTACTTTCTTTTTCTTTCTTTCACCTTCATTCATTGATGCTGCCATCTGCATTATAACTGCAACTGCACTTTGCGGAACAAAATACCTTGAAAGAAGATCCATCCCATTAATAATAACTATTGTGTTTAATTTCTATATTAATTTAATTAAAGAAAGTTATAAAATAATTCTGGTAATGTCTTGTAATAGAGGAAGAAGCAGTTAGGCTTTTAATGAGTTAAAGACAAGAAAAATTTATTCATTTCTATAAATGATCCCGGAAACCGACATCATAAATCCTCTTGACTCCTGAAAATACTCTTTAAAGTTGAAACTAAAAGGTTTACCTTAATATAAATGTAAACAGATATGACATTTTTATTCCTAAAGTCTTCAACCTGTTTATAGATATACTCCTAAAATACGATTCGAGAAATAAAGACTTAAAGATTAGATCAATATATTTTATTCAATCAAATATTTTGGTCCTAGGTTGAGTTAAAAACACTTCGTAAGATTCGAAGTAGGCCTATATATTACAATGGACCATCTTCATTCCAAATAGATAACATTTTTAACTTGTATTTAATGATCTTAGAAGGCTGATGATTACTCCAACCAAGGATTTGTTTGTTGACAAGTTAATATCATATATCTCAATAATACAATTTTTTTTTTTTTTAATTTAAGGTTGGTTTTTACATTACAATAACCATACCAACACAAAAATCAAAATATAATATCAATAAGTCATAAAAAAAAATAATACAATAACATAATATGAATAAAATTAATCTTTCTTCTTCTTTCTTTGCCGTTATTATTCCCGCGTTGCGGGAGTCGGCGGAATGGTTTTTTTGCGACCGGAAGAAATAGAACAGGCCGGCCCGTCGCACGGTATAGAAGGAAGAGACTGACATAAAAGAATAGGACTGCCAGTCCCAGCTCGGGTAGCTCGTGGTTGCCATCCACGTATCCACAAGATGTGGGCCCCTGAGGAAAATATGAATATAACTAATATAAGAACATAATACAACAACACTGATAAAATATCATATTAATAATACAATTTATATATTATTTTAATCTTTTTTGATATTTGAGGACATTTCTTATTAAACCAAAAATTATCCGAACATATTTATTCAAACTCTCCTATTCATAAAATCAGATATTAGAGAGGGATTTAGACTTGATGAAGTTATTTGAGTTACGGTGACCTTTATAAGTACAGATTCTCTATGTTGATGGCTAATATGATTTTCAAAGACTTGCTGGCTCTGGCAATTTTTTTTTTTTTGTTCGTACTTTAAACGTAAATCCAGTACTGTTGCTGTTTAAGCATAATAGGGTCAAGTGACCCTAGAGAATTGAATCCAGCCTATCCCGGCCTATTTAGGAACTTTTTTTGTAGCAAATCATCGGTCACTTGATTAATATAGTATGTGAGTTTTTGATGATGTGTTCAAGTGTGAGCTGACTTGATGTAAACTTGATTGTAAAGTAAGTAGACTCCTAGAGGTCAGGGATCACCTCATCCACCAACAAAGGTCAATTCTCTAAAAACAGACGTTAAAATTTTTTTTTTTTTTTAAATTTTAAAACATTCACACTTTTTTCTCATTCACACTCACAGTCACACACACATTCACACAGTCTTTTCGGCAACTCTGGCCATTTAAGACTTTATACGATAACCGTTATTTATGAATTTATATATATTAGGGTCCAGGCATTTTTATAAGCCATCTGGTATCCAGATGGCTTAAATAAAATCATCGGACTGCCTGGGGTCCGAACCCGCGACGTTTGGTATGAGGTTAGCACGCTAACCTCTACACCACGCCCCGTGGGCGTTAAAATTTAAAATAAACAAATGGGTATTAAAAAGTAATGAGCGTTAAAAAATGCTATTCAAAATCACTTCCTTGCCTCAAATAGCTATTCTGTAAAAAAAAAAAACTTTAAAGCCAAAGCGTTAACATTTAGTAAATAGTTTTAAAAATTAATGCCATGTCTAGAGGGGTCGCTTTAATATTTTAACGTCGTGTTTAAAATAAAAATGGCGTCCTTGACCTTAAAATTAAGGTTATGATTTTGATAGCTTTGAAATAAAAACAACATGTTAACGTCGCTGTTAAAACTTTGTTTAGAGAATAGCATTGATTGTTTTCACATTACTTTTTAACACCCATGTGCTTAAATTTTAACGTCTGTTTTTAGAGAATGGATCTGATTATATGTTAAATTTTTATTGTTTTATTTAGATTATATAATATTTTTTCCCTTGTTCCTACTCAAGCAAACTAACCTCTAAGGGACACTTATGTGCAATTAGTTTCATTTTACTGTATAATTAATGATGATAGAATATTTTTATTAATTTATCTCTAATATTTATTTATCTCTAAAAAAAAAAAAACTAAGACCCTTTCATCTACTGGATTTTTCTAATAAACTTCCTGATCTCACCACTCCCAAAAAAATTCATTTTTGATTGACTGTAATTATATCAATCTTATTGTTTTCGTTGTGGATGTCAATAATGATATTTAGTCTTTAAGAAGAAGACAAAAGGATTATTTATATTCAAACAGAAAAAAAAAAAAAAAAAAAAACTGGCAATCGATTCCATTCTAATGTTGTTGTTTGATCAAGTATTATCCATTCACAAACAAAACAAAAAAGGGTTTCCAAACGATATTCCAATTTTAGATCCAATTTCCTCAACAATTTCTCTCTCTCCTTTTGACAAGTTCAATGTTTTCACGATTTATTGAAGGCTGACAGGACCACAAACACAAATATCGACAATTTTCCAAGCCTCATGTCAAATTTTCATCCCAAGAGCGGGCGACAAAAATGGGCAAGAGTTTTCTGAAGGCTAATAGGTTGCATTTTAGTGATGGAAAGATATTCTAGAGTCAGCACTTCCAGTACCGGAACGTTTAGCGGGAATAGGCCGGTACAGTTGCGGGAAAATGGTTTTTCGCTAATATCTCGAAAACTATGCGGTTTTCCGCACAAATTCATCTATACAAAAATAATCGAAATTAAATTACAAACAAAAATGGTTTAGTGCATAATCACGCTTAAGTGAACGGTTAGGAAGATTTAGAGGGGTAAAATTTCATGGTAACAAGATATAAATATTTCTCTATCTCAGTGTCTCCTTTCACAAATTTTACCCCTCTATATCTCCCGAACCGTTCACTTTAGCGTAATTATGCACTGGACCATTTTTGTTTCCAATTTAATTTCAATTATTTTTGTATAGATGAATATTTTGCTGAAAACTGCATAGTTTTCGAGATATTTGCGAAAAACCATCTTCCCGCAACTTTACCGGCCTATTCCCGCTAAACGCCCCGCCACTGCAAGTGCTGACTCTAGAATATCTTTCCAACACTAAAAATGCAACCTATTAGCCTTCAGAAAACTTGCCCATTTTTCGCCAGCTCTTGGACTATTTAGTCACCTACAAAAGTAATTATCACTATGCAAGTTTAAAAATAATATTAATCTAATTTACATTATTTTTTAAATATTCTATGAAAGTATCGTGTTTCTCTTAGAGTATTGTCATAAAATTAATCTTTAAAAAAAAAAAAAAGTAATTATTTTCATTATGTTCTTTGTAACGAGAGATAGACACTTTTTTTTTTTAAACAATTATAATTGAGAGAAAGTGATCTAATCTTATTCCAAGGTCGACTCTTTTAATATTGAATAAATAAATGAGAGAAAGAGAAGAACAACTTTCGACGTGAGGAAGATCAGGATCGTCACTTTTTTTTTTATATTTGTTATTGCTCAGAACAGCGAGTGAATCTCCGTTTGGGATCATTTACTAGCAGTTCATCAATAGATAGATCTTTTTATTTTGAAAAAGTATAATTTATGCTTCTTTTGTTTGCAATTAAAGTTGTTCGGACATTAAAGCACTTTATTAGATTAAAAGCTAATTTTTTAATATGTTATTAATCACTATCACGATAACCGTTATAATGAAAATATATATGGGGTCCAGGCATTCTTATTTAAGCCATTTGGTATCCAAATGGCAGTCCAATGATTTTATTTAAGCCATTTGGTATCCAAATGGCTTAAGGTGCGCGTCTCGAAAAGTCGTTAGAAAGCTTTTGACTACCGAGTTCCTCTAGGCGGCAAGAGATGGCGTTAGTGTTCCCCATAGGAAAACAAGGGACAAATTGCATTTCATTCTAGACTTTCCAGCTAATTAATTAAAGGCAAAAAATTAATTAATTTTTAACACAATGATTACTAATTTAATTATCTACAACTTATAGAGCTCCTTTTTTTAAATATCTTTTATTTAATGCGATTAATCTAAAAAAAAATTTTTTTTTCGAAAATCAAAAAAGGGCTTCTATAAGTTGTAGATATTTTAAATAGCTTTAATTTAAAAAAAATTTGAGGTCGATAGCTTCTAAATTGTGGCCGCTGGAATGTCCCAAAATCAGCACCTCGAGACGCGCACCTTAAATAAAATCATTGGACTGCCTGGGATCCGAACCCTCGACCCTTGGTATACAAGGCAGGCGCGCTACAAACTACGCCAAACCCGAGGGCAAAAATCCTTTTCTTAATAATGAAAAGAAATTTTTTTGTTTTTTCATTTATTTGCCCTATGGTCCTGTATTTTTTTTTTTTTTTTTTTTTTTTTAACACTCACTTTTTCTCATTCACATTCACATAGTCACTGTATTAACATAGTCTGGTCATGAGGGTAGAATCCGCCATTTTGTTTACATTATTTTTGGCGGGAAGGCAAATTGTCTATAAAAAATGTAAATATTTACAAGATATGTTCTAACCTCTATTTCAATATTGGCAAATAATTAACATTATCAAAAAGTTTATATTTAACATTAACATAAATATATTATATATAACAATTAAAATAAATGTTATTTATTTTAAATTAATTTTTCATCAGAATTTATGAGAATTATTACAATTAAAACTATTTTTGTCAAACGTCAAATGCTGTCATTTCATATATAATTAATATTTTAATAAAAGGGGAAAAATTTTTTACTTTTTTTTTACCTTTTATATATACATAATGTTTCAACTTGAGCCTACGGTAGAAAGTTTAAATTTAAATCTAATATTTTAAAGTTTACTTACTTGTAGTACACAAAAAAATGCATTAAATTTTAATTAATATTATCAGGGCATTCAAATGAAATGAAAATATGAAATTTTAATATGTTAAATAAGGAGAAAAAAAAATATTTTCATATTTTTTACATGGTAAATATAGGTATGTTTGGAAACAAAATGGCCGATTTTGATTTCAACCAATCAGCATCTAGCCCATGTATGGCCAGACTATGTTAAATACAGTGACTATAATTTGCCCTTTAGCCGTAGGCCATCTGGAAAAGAAAAATATTACTACTATTCCAATCCAGTGCCTGCTTGAGGATTTGTTTACATTCATAGAAAATATAAATGCAAAGAATACATAGATATTTCTCTATACATTCATTTCCTATAGGAGAAATCGTAACTTTAGGAATTAATAACTCAAAAAGTTATAGGGATTTCGGGACCCGAGTATTTTTCTGGACTCTCCATAACGTCCTCTATAAGACTGCAAAATTACTTCAAACCAACGTGAAGTTGGTCAAACAGGATGACAGACGGACAGACAGACAGACGGACACTCCGCTTTTATTTATATATATATATATATATATATATATATATATATATATATATATATATATATATATATATATATTTAAAAATTATGTTCAGCACTCTAGCAAAAGATGGCAGCCTAATCTAACAGCCAATCTCCTATCAGCCTATACTTATATGCTTTTATAAAAGATACATAACATATAATAGCATTTATAAAGTATTCATTGTTAAAAGATCAATGAAAATCAACCAAATGCATTAAATATTATTAGCTACCATTCTGACATCTCTTGGCAAATTTTCGTAATAGGTTTATTTTTATTTTTTTTTTTTTTTTTGCTTACTTTTTATGACACACAAGGTCCACTCAAACATGCGTAACATCTACCTCCCTCCGAATCCTTGAAATTTAAGGTAAACCTAATCCTAAAAAGGATCGTATGACGACAATTGAGAGTCCTTTTGATTGACGTCAATTTAGCTGATATACTTTATTTATTTAAATAACTCTGCTTTATATCTATTCAACATATATTTTCTCTTCTCGTTACTATTCAGATCAACGAACTGACAAGTCAATTTGGAAATCAAAAAAAATTTTTTTTTTTCTTATTTCATTCAGTAAATAGAATCAAATAAATTTTTATTAAAATATTTCTAGTCATTTGCTTTTAACGAATGTGTTTAAATTGAATTGAATAAAAAAAGCGAAATTTTCTAAGCTTTCAACAGTACAAATAAAGATGTAATATATTAGTATTCGTGATAGAAACTAGTCTATAATACAAGTTGTCGGTGACAGACAAGTATATAAATATGTAAAATAATACTTTCAAGCGATCAACGATAATGAACTTGAAATGATATTAGCGTTAATAGTATGACTCAGAGAGAGATAGACCGATTAACTGTCATAATTTCATGGATAAGTGGGTAAATAAAAAAATCTATTGAAGTTTATTGGAAAGTGTTGACTAGCTTTAATGGATACACTTCAACGTATCGCTTCTTCCTGAATTAAAATACTAGCCGCTCCGGCCGCCTAAGTCGGGCTTGACGCCTAGACCCCCCGCCCCCATAGACCCCCCTCCAGCTGGCTCGGGCCCGTCTGCGGCGGACCCTCGCCTTTTCTTAATTATGAAAAGAAAATTATTATTATTCCATTCCAATCCAGTGCCTGCTTGAGGATTTGTTTACATTCATAGAATACACAACGGAAAAGAATACATAAATATTTCTCTATACATTTCCTATGGGAGAAATCGTAACTTTAAGAATTAATAACTCAAAAATTTATAGGAATTTCGGGATGAAAATAATTTTCCTGTAATCCCGAGAAGGTCCTCTTATCATAGGCGCCGGAACTGGGGGGGGCAAGGGTAGCATTGCCCCCCTGGCATCCTACAGGGGGGCAGAGGGGGGGCAAAATTTCTTCTTTTATTTCATTTATTTTTAAAAATGATATATTTTTACTTTTGAAAATAAAATCTTCTAAATTAAAAAAATAAAAAGAGTAAGAAATTAATTTTTTTCCAAATTTTTCCAAAAATTTTTGATAAAATCACTAGCAAATTTTTTAAAATTTTAATTTTATTAAAATTGTGATTTTATTTAAAATTTTTAAAGCTTTATAGTAGATTTGTTTTTGTTTTATACTATTTGAACATATTAAATTATTTTAATTTTCTAAAAAAAAAATTTTTGCCCCCCCCCTGATTCAAATTCGTTCCGGCGCCCCTGCTCTTTATGTATATAAAATTTCATTTCAAAAATTTCAACGGAAAGTTGCCTAAATAGAGCGCGTGACAGACAGACGGAAATTAGCGAATTATATATATATATATATATAGATTTTAGTAAAAAAAAAAATTTTTTTTAACATTCACACTTTTTTACTTTCTCTTACCTTATTCTCATTTACACAGTCTTTTCGGCAACTTAGGCCATTCAAGACTTTGACGATAACCGTTATGATTATATAATATTTGGGGTCCAGGCATTTATTTAAGCCATTTGGTATCCAAATGGCTTAAATAAAATCATCGGACTGCCTGGGGTCCGTACCCGCGACTTTTGGTATACGAGGTTAGCACGCTAACCTCTACACTAAACCCTGAGGGCAAAAAAAATGTTTTCCCAAGGAGGTAGTTAAATTAGAGGCATTTAGTTACTCTGTTACCAGCTTTCTGGGTATACGACTAACAATGTAAGAGCTACGCAGTAATTAAAAAAAGAACAGCACGCATAGTCGTATAACCCTTTAAACAGTCATAAATAGACCCTTTTGTGCTGTGCCTAGTCGGTACACTCGCTTGAACTCAAGATCCTTTCTTAACATCTAGACACTTGCATTGCAACAAGAAATATCCCAAAATGGCGCCGGAGGTGGGCTTCGCGACTAGTTAATTATAAAATCTGATAAATTTTGGTCTTTTTTTTGCTGTTGCCAAAGTTTCCATTTCTATATATCGTCGTTGATTCTAAAAAAACCTGTTATGTGCATTTTTAGTGATTTTTAGGTTCCTATATTGCCATGTTCGTTATTTTTTTTCCTCTTTTGGTTGGTAATATCTTACCATATGCTCAGATAGTTCAAAATATTTAAATTTAAAACCTGGTATATGGGCTCAGTAATATAATTTTAAACAGTTTTTCTAAAAAAAATTTTCACATAGCAGGTTTATAAGAATCAACAACAATAAATTCCGATGGCAAGATGTTCCACACTCTTTTCCTCGGGGCCACTCATTCACTATTTAGGTGTTCACAATTCTCTGACCCTTAATCTTTGCCCTTTAATTTGTTTACCTACATAATAATTCTATTGATTACCTATTTAACCATGAAAATTTATTTATCATAAATTTAGGAAGTAAGAGATTTGGTTTACCTATTTATTCATGAAAGATTTTGTAGAACATTTTTTTTGTTCATTGGAAATATTGCGTCAGAGAATAAAATAAAATTTTCTAGGTTGACTATTAATATATGTCCAAAAATAATTAACAAAATAAATTTCTATTGAATTATAATTGAAATTCATTCATCAGTCAATGATAAATACTTAAATGAATATTTATTACTTTTACATGATTATTTATAACTAACGAATGAATGATGATGGATAAAATGCAAAGATTAATGAATAGAAAGAGTTTAGGAGTTCCCAGGGTTGTTTCTTTTGCATAAACGTGCGTGTATAGGTTCACCAAAAAATTATTTTCTTGAGTCAATCATTATAATTTTTTTTTTTTAAATACTTTTCCGGTTGTTTTAACGTTTGAAAACTATCTCTCGTTTCATTTGATGGCCCCGGAGGGCAAACACACCTCTGACAAGATGGCCATTAAAAAAAAAAAAAGGCAAATTGTATTAAAAATTCTGACTCAAATTACCTTTTGAAACAAAACCCACACAGAGTACTTTCTATGTTGCTTATTCAATTTGATTAATTCTTTTTTATTACCTTTCTCTATATTAAAAATGACAAGTGAGAAAATTTATAAATGGATTATTTGGAGATTTATTAATATCCTAAAGAGGGGTTTATATATATATTTTTTAACATACACGAAATATAAAATTACTAGCCGCGCCGCCCGCCTTCAGCGGGCTTTGCCCCATGGATCTCCCTTCCAGCGCCTGCTGCGGACCATCTCCTTCCTTTTCTTAATTGGACCCTGTTATGCATTAGTGTTTCAAGCGCCAAAAAATTAAAAATTGAGTTAAGCACGGAATATTGTTACAAATGCTATAATTAATAGTATTTTTTATGAAATTTGTCCTAAAAAAAATTTATATTTAATGTTATTTGCACAATTGACAAAAAAAAATTATATATATTATCCAATGACCAAACAAAAAATTTTAATCAGGATAGGTGAGAGGAAGAAGAAAATTCGCAGCTAGTTAGATTTCATTTGTTCTGAGCAACGAAACGTCAACAGAATGGGAATAAAAATAATGAAATATTAATATAACTAGCTGCGAATTTTCTTCTTCTTCTCACCTATCCTGATTGAACTTTAAGCCCTACGTTTCTAAAAAAAACTTTAATGTTAATTTTCTCAAAACTCGGTAACTGGCGCTTGACACACTAATGCATAACAGGGTCCAATTATGAAAAGAAAATTATAATTACTACGTATTCCAATCCAGTTCTGCTTGAGGATTTGTTTACATTCATAGAATATATAAATCCAAAGAATACATAGATATTTCTCTATACATTTCCTATGGGAGAAATCGTAAATTTAGAAATTAATAACTCATAAAGTCATAAGAATTTCGAGACCCGAGTATTTTTCTTGCACTCTCCATAACGTCCTTTATAAGGCAATGGCAAAATGAGCATATACATTTTAAAGAGCATCTAATAAATAATTGATTTTTGAATTTTAATCAAAATAGTAGGAGCGAATTTTGAGCGAAAATTGAAAAACTACATCAGTAAAGTACTAGTATTTTTTGACCGATTTTGTTTAAAAGCTTATTTTCACGCCCTAGAGGGGTGCCTAACTTAAATATAAAATTTCAACCTCCTAGCTCAATTTATTCATGCTTAAAAATGAACATACACCCACACATCCAGAGATAGACTATATCGCGAAAACCACTTTTTTGGATTCAGGGGACCTCAAAACGTGTATATCCATCAAAATCTCGACATCGAATTTTTGACATGAATCCAATACTTTCATTAATATATACAGTATATATAGGTAAGAGAAAGTAAAAAATAATTGATCTTAATTTGATTGTTTTATTGTTTCAGGTAAGGTGTACCATCTATATACATTCAAGTTCATTCCTGATATGATTAAGAGGGTAAGCTTTTCTATTTTTTATCTCACATCTATTCTAATGATTTTTTTTTTTTTTTTTTCTTGAAAAATCAAGAACATACTTCCATTTCATTAATCATATTATTGGATAATATTTTTAACCAAAAAAAAAATATTAGTATTTTTTTTTTGAATAGAGAGAGAGAAAAAGATTTTTTTTCCTTTGTTGTTTTCTTTAAAAAAAAAAAAAAAAAAAAAATAATCATTTTAAAGACTTTGCTGTCTTTTTTTTCTAAAAAAAAAGGCAGAGCTTAAAAACATTTAATTAATACCCTTTCAAAGTGATTGTGACTATATGTGTCTTTACTAAATTTAAAAAAAAAAAATATATATATATATAAAGCTTAAACAAATGAAAAAAAAATTTGATGAATTTAACGAGAAATTGTTATATATATATTAGGGTGAAGCTAAAAATAAGTGTTTAAAATTTTATCGTTCACCCTCCCATTCGAATCTCCCACATGTAAAATGCTCTAGAAAAAAATTGGCTGTATTTAAAACGAATTCAGGGGTCGCTACCAGCATTTAAAGGGGCTCGGGAGCGAAGTGGTTACGCATGTTTTTCCCGATAAGATGGCGTTGTGTGTCATAAAAAGTATGCCCGAAAATCAAGTAATAGAAAAATTTGCCAAGAGATGTCAGAATGGTAGCTAATAATATTTAATGCATTTGGTTGATTTTCATTGATCTTTTAACAATAAATACTTTATAAATGTTATTATATATTATGTATATTTTATAAAAACATAAAAATATATAAATTTAGGGCGATATAGGCTAATACTATATCGGCTATTAGACTAGCCTGCCATCTATTGCAAGAATACTGAACTAATTTGACAGTTGGTTTTTAAATAAATCATCTAAGCTTATTTTAAAATTTTCTTAATTAATATGTGATTAATAATAACAATAAATTCATTTCTAAATTTAAAAAAATCTGGTGTGACTGGCGCACAGCACACAACTTTCTCTTACCTTCGGTAATCGAAAGTTGTGTACTGTGCTTGTCACACCAGATTTTTGTGTCGACATGTATTTAGTTCCCGGCAGTAGGGAATATTTGAATTCAGATGTAAAATTTATAATTATGGGAAAATATTTATATTTTGTTACCATGGCAACCATTTCTCCTATCTTTCCTATGAAGCATAAGAGTAAAGTGTGCTTCAAACAATTTTGAGGGCAAAACGAGAATATACATTTGAAAGAGCATCTAAAAAATAATTGATTTTTGAATTTTAATCAAAATCGTTAGAGCGAATTTTGAGAAAATCGAAAAAAACTGAAAAAGTACATCAGTAAAGTACTAGTACTCTTTGGCCGATTTTGATTAAAAGCTTATTTTTCCGGTCCCGGGAGGTATTTAACTTAAATATAAAATTTCAACCTCCTAGCTCAATTCCTTCATGCTTAAAATTGAACACACACCCACCCACACACACACCCACCCACCCACCCACCCACCCACAGACAGACCATGTCGCAAAAACCACTTTTTTGGATTCAGGGGACCTCAAAACGTGAAGATCCATCAAAATCTCGACATCGAATTTTTGACATGAATCCAATACTTTCTCTATATATATATATATATTTACATATATACATAGGTAAGAGAAAGTAAAAAAATAAAGATTATTAGGACTGATTGTTTTTTTGTATTTGCTTGATAACAAAAAAATTAATTACGATAATTTTTAATAAGTCATTGAAAAAAATTATAACTCTCTGTCCCAATAATCTCTTATGAATTTAATTCATTTAAAAAAAAACCGCATTGAAAAATTCCTTATAATAAGGTACTTTTAGAAGTCGCTACTGAACCCCCTTAAAGTTTATAATAATGCATGTTAAGCCAGAAAAAATTTTTTTTTTTGAAAATTAAATTTTTTTTTATCAAAATCGTTTAATTAGACCATAAATAAAAAAATATCTAGAGAAAAAATTTTTTTCTCAATTTTAATTATTGAGATCTCATATGAAATCATTGGGACAATCTGTATGCCTAAATGATGATCGACGCAGACCCTAAACTATAAAATATAGAATAAGAAGTGATTTTTGAAAATGTTAGTTAACTCCTTACAAAAAAAAAAAAAAAAAAAAATTGAAAAATTGTAATTTTGCAATATTTTTTATAACTTCAGAGCAGCGACCCCTAAAAATTGTTCAAAAAAAATTGAAAAATATAAATTTTGTTTCTCTCATTTGGTAGAACAAAATGATAGGGTGAACTACAGCAAAAATAAAAAAAAATAAAAATTTGGCCTTTTAAGCATCACCTAACTGGTCGCACAGCTCACATTTTTTTCTTAATTTCGTTAATTTAAAGGCTCATTCTGTACTTGTTTGCCAGAATATAAATATAAATCAAATTTTTAAGTAATAAATTTTAAAATTTTACATTAAAAATACATTTTTTTTCGAAAAAAAGTATTTTTTCAAATCTCAGGGGGTAATTACTCCCTTTACCCCCCTTGTATCCGCCCCTTGGGAGGAGGGGAGGTGGAACCTTCCAACTTGTCAAAATAAACATTAACTTTTAGTCTAAACAAGGACTATGAGACATATAGATGATAAATAGGATAATGGTTTACCTAATAAGATGATTAAACATTGAATATTTTTATTATAGTATGACTCTTTAGTAGGCATAATTAAAATAGATCCAATTTTTTGTTAGTGCTGATGTACACCCAACAATAGTTAATTCCTCAATTATTACTTTATACAACAATTACTTAATTAAAGTATTTTTTTACTTGAATTTTATTTTCCAGTGGGTTACTCGCCGTTATACGAATTTTCCTTTTTTTTTTTTGGATTATACTCTGGAATATCTGGAAGTGGCACCCAGTGCCGGCTCTAGAATTTCGGCGTCCTTCGCCTTCGGCGAACAATTGCAAAATTTCCAAACAATGCAAGAATAAATCTGATGAATTTGATCGCCGAAGGAGAGCACGGAGGTCAAGGGGGTTAAAATTATGGCCCCGATGCGACGCATCTTTTCCTTACCCCCCCTGGTGGGACCTGAATCTTCCGATCACTAGATTTATTGTAAATATTTTATATTCTTATCGGCGTCTTTTTTTTTTTTTTTTAAATACGCATTGATTAATTCACTTTTGCTTTTTATAGTAAAAGAGAAAAATCATCTGAACCATCAGGATTTTCAGGTTTCTCTGTCAAAGATTTATCAGTGATTAATATCATCTGATTTTAAATGGATATTTAGTATTAATTACTTTGTCTAAATGCTTCCTCGTTAAAGTTTACCCTTTTTAAAACAAACAATTCAAGTGGCTTAATAAGAAATTCGATATTTTTGTTTAAATCTCAATACTATTTATATCGGGAATCTCTGATACTTTGCGATGAACTTTTTAACTATCCCACTTATTCGAAAGATTTTATTATATGATAAGGTATTAATTTGTAACCTTTTTTTGGTTCTTTCACCTTTCTCCTTCCCGGTGTTATTTGTAGTCCTTCATGGACCATTATTCCGAATGAATCGTCCATCATGGACGGTCCGTTGGCCACAACCACACAATCTAGATTGTTAGATCTAAGAAAACCATTCATTACTCATTACTTTAATTAAAAATAATTATCATGTGTATCTTACTTTTCATGATATTAATCAGTGCACTTTTTTTATCTTTCCCTCTCGCTTAGATGTTAATTAAAGTAAATTAGTCTCTCAGTGCTTTTTTTGTTTTAGGCCTATAACTTTTTAAAGTCCGAAAATAAAAAAATAAATTTTAATTTTGAAATAAACTTGTTAAAGTTTAAAGAGGTTTACCTTTGTAACATTTAATATGACACGATTTGTTTATAACAAAATAGGACATTATGACAAAAACGTTAAGGTGCGCGCTAATTTTGAGAGGTTCCAGCGGACTCAATTTTGAAGCTATCGAACTCAAATTTTTTTTAAATTAAAGCTATTTAAAATATCTACAACTTATAGAAGCCCTTTTTTTGATTTTCGAAAAATAATTTTTTTTTAGATTAATCGCATTAAATAAAAGATATTTTTTAAAAATTCGCTCTATATCTTATAGATAATTAAATTAGTAATCATTGTGTTAGAAAATAATTAATTTTCTACCCTTAATTAATTAGCTGGAATCTTTCAAATGAAATGGAATAAATCCCTTGTATCCTTATGGGAAAAACTAACGCCATCTCTTGCCGTCTAGAGTAACTTGGTAGTTAATCGACTTCTAACGGCTTTTCGAGACGCGCACCTTAACAAGGATAGTATGACGTTGCTCTACCTTAAATTTTAAACCATTTTCTTTGTATTCTGACGTTTTTTTTTTTGTTTTTTTTTTTGAGTATTGTGATTTTGTTTTCAAATAATATTTAACCAATTTACATTTTCTATTCTCTTTGTTTTTATTAATAGACATATTATCTCTTATTTTACTTTGCTATATATATTAATTTTTTTTTTTAATAAAAAAACAACAGAGAGAGAGATATTTAGTAAATTTTTATAATTCCTAAAGGACTTTTAGAGAAAAGTGAGAAGAGATTAAATTTGTTTGCTTTTCCGCTTCATTTTTTTTTTTCTTTTTCGCTTTATAATAAATAACATTTATTAACATCTTAAATGAAAAAAAAAAAAAAAAATTCATTTATTTATAAACTTTATGTTATACGAGAACTTTTCAAAATGAAATTATCCTTCTATAATATCGTTTAAATTTATTTATTTATTTATTTATTTTTTATATACTATATTCATAAAATTAAAATGAAAGTTGTAAATTGAATAAATAAAAAATCCTACAAAAAAAAAAAACAAGTGTACTAAAAAATAAAAAAAAATTAAGTATTTAAGGATTTAATAAAAATTATCTTTATGATGTGATTACAGCTTGATATTATTTTTTTTTTTATGAAAGTGGAATTAAAAACGGACCCTATATATTAAATAATTAAAAAATAAGTGCAGTAAGTGGCCAAATTAAATTTGAATTTTTTTTTATAAAAAGTGATCTCATAGTGTTGTCTAATTGTAGAAAAATTGTCAGTCTCTCTAGGATAGTATGGTAAACAAGAAATGGGCGTAATTAGGAGGGTCCCGGGGGAGGGCCCACCCAGAAATCTCCCAGATGAGTCAATATGGGGACTTCCAGGATGGCTGGTCCCATTGCCCCCCAGCCAAATTTCTTGGTTACGCCCATGAACATAGACTTTAATGGGTGAATTTAAGTTGTGTAATTTGAAAAGGAAGGAGGGATGCAGCCAAATAATTGAGACTCTAGAGTGTTTATTAGCAAATAGAGGCTCAATTATTTGGCAGCATTTCCTTATTCAAATTGTATAATTTTTAAAATTGTATTCTTGACTGTTGTTCTGAGGGCCATTTCACAATAAAAATAAATTATAGTATAAAAATAACGTATACCCTACTATAAAAAAAAAAAAAAAAATATATAGAGGCGGAGGAGTAGAGAGTTGAGTTTGGAGATTTCACAGAATGCTAAGAGAATTTGGAGGACTTAAGAAAAAATTTTAAAATTTAAGGCATTACATGGTGAAGTGTGCTGGGATGCATATTGGTACAAGGAGAAAATAAATGTGGAAAAGATCTAGTTCTATTCTACAAGACCGTAGCCCTAGGAACCTGCAGGAGAATAAATATGGGAGTCAAAACTCCTCTTTCTCTGAAATCCTAAAAATAATAAATAAAAATAAATTCTGTTCAAACCTTAAAAAGATTTTTTTAGGAGACGCACCAGCCTAGGCAATTAAATAAAAAACTTTTTATTTAATTAATTAATGGTTGATTTTTCGGTCGCCAATCATGACCTTCATTAGGACGCTTAATTGTTAACATACAAGAAGTTGAGTTAACAATTACAATTGACAGTGATAATTAAAAATAATACTAAACATCCTGAATTTTTCCTTGATGTAGGTGGTGATTGGTGACCGAAACGTCGACGATTAATAAATAAAATAAAGTTTTTTTTGTTTAATTTCCTTGGCTGGTCCATTTTAAAGTCTATAGTCACTTTTCATCGTTACTTAACAAGGATGACTTCACTATAACTAAAAATTTAATTATGAATAAATCTATAATTTAATTTAGAAAATTTCTAGACTTTTTAAACAAATATAAACAACTTAAAAAGTTCTTTTTTTTTAATATTTAAAAAAAAAAAAATAATTTTTTTTTTTTTTAGACTTTTATTAAATAAGTTTTAAATGTTTAAATACATAGTATGGAGAATGTCCAACACGCTGATTGGTACACAGGGGTCACCAATCCTGGGCTTTCGCCTAACGCTTAAGAATCGCTTAACCGCAATTGTGGTGGTTGTTGCTCATCTCAATGGACAGGCCCCTAGGGGGGCATCACTGTATATGAAGATTTAAATTAAGGAAGTATAATTAAATGTCTAAACAATAATCTACCTTAATCTACCTGCCCAATCTGGAGACCTTAATTGAATTCTCCCTATCACTATAATTGATTTAAAGTATTCATAATTTCATCTATTAACAACAAACTATTCAACTAATCTATTTATAATTCTAAGATAGAATACAAACCTGTTATTTGATTTATCTAGATAATTATATAATAAAGTGAAAAATAATCAAATAAATGGTCATAATTCGTGTTTCTTCATTAAAATCGTGTGAATTGGTATGTTTACAATGTGATGGTTGACTAAGAATAATGCAATAGGAGTCTTATCATATCTTAATATGTAAACAGGACATACTCCTTAGCTACAAACTAACTACAAAATCCAGTAATCAATTAGGTTTAGAGGCTTTTTGATATTGTTAAACTTATAAAAAAGGAAATAAAGAGAAAACGGGGCCGAAGCTTAGGCCCATTTGTATTTGACTATATGGGTTATTGACCACAAATAATTCATTCATAATATACTAAAATCTATGTAGCCATGGATAATCGATAACCAAGTCTCTTCTAAGCAAAAAACGTTAACTTTTAACATCTGTAAACAACGTTAATTC
>JAKCPI010012365.1:0-10925 GCA_023213315.1 Euborellia annulipes | reverse complement strand
AGCACACAACTTTCTCTTACCTTCGGTAATCGAAAGTTGTGTACTGTGCTTGTCACACCAGATTTTTGGTGTCTAGATATATTTAGTTCCCGCTGATATTTTAGAATTCAAGATGTAAAATTTATAAGTATGGGAAAATATTTATTTTTTGTTACCATGGCAACCATTTCTCCTATCTTCCCTATGAATTACAAGACTAAAGTGGTCTTCAGAAGATTTCATTGGCAAAATGAGAATATACATTTTAAAGAGAATCTAAAAAATAGTTGATTTATGAATTTAAAAAAAAAATCGTTGGAGCAAATTTAGAGAAAATCGAAAAAAACTGAAAAAGTGCATCAGTAAAGTGCTAGTACTCTTTGGTCGATTTTGATTAAAAGCTTATTTTCACGCCTCAGGGGAGTGTTTAACTTATATATAAAATTTCAACCTCCTAGCTCAATTCCTTCATGCTTAAAATTGAACTTTTACAGACAGACCATGTCGCGAAAACCACTTTTTACTTTCTCTTACCTATGTATATATGTAATATATAGAGAGAGAAAGTATTGGATTCATGTCAAAAATTCGATGTCGAGATTTTGATGGATCTTCACGCTTTGAGGTCCCCTGAATCCAAAAAATCTGGTGTGACTGGCGCACAGCACACAACTTTCTCTTACCTTCGGTAATCGAAAGTTGTGTTCTGTGCTTGTCACACCAGATTTTTTGTGTCGACATATATTTAGTTCCCGACAGTACGGAACATATGAATTCAGATGTAAAATTTATAAGCATGGGAAAATATTTATATTTTGTTACCATGGCAACCATTTCTCCTATCTTCCCTATGAAATACAAGAGTAAAGTGGTCTTCAGAAGATTTCAATTGCAAAATGAGAATATACATTTTAAAGAGAATCTAAAAAATAATTGATTTTTGAATTTAAAAAAAAATCGTTGGAGCAAATTTTGAGAAAATCGAAAAAAACTGAAAAAGTACATCAGTAAAGTACTAGTACACTTTGGCCGATTTTGATTAAAAGCTTATTTTTCCGGTCCCGGGGGGTGTTTAACTTAAATATAAAATTTCAACCTCGTAGCTCAATTCCTTCATGCTTAAAATTGAACACACACCCACCCACCCACCCACCCACCCACCCACCCACCCACCCACCCACCCACACACCCACCCACAGACAGACCATGTCGCGAAAACCACTTTTTTGGATTCAGGGGACCTCAAAACGTGAAGATCCATCAAAATCTCGACATCGAATTTTTGACATGAATCCAATACTTTCTCTCTATATATATATTACATATATACATAGGTAAGAGAAAGTAAAAAGTGGTTTTCGCGACATGGTCTGTCTGTGTGTGTGTGTGGGTGGGTGGGTGGGGTGGGTGGGTGGGTGTGTGTTCAATTTTAAGCATGAAGGAATTGAGCTACGAGGTTGAAATTCTATATTTAACTTAAACACCCCCCGGGACCGGAAAAATAAGCTTTTAATCAAAATCGGCCAAAGATTACTAGTACTTTTACTGATGTACTTTTTCAGTTTTTTTTCGATTTTCTCAAAATTTGCTCCAACGATTTTTTTTTAAATTCAAAAATCAATTATTTTTTAGATGCTCTTTAAAATGAATATTCTCATTTTGCGATTGAAATCTTCTGAAGACCACTTTACTCTTGTATTTCATAGGGAAGATAGGAGAAATGGTTGCCATGGTAACAAAATATAAATATTTTCCCATACTTTATAAATTTTACATCTGAATTCATATGTTCCCTACTGTCGGGAACTAAATATAGTCGACACAAAAAATCTGGTGTGACAAGCACAGTACACAACTTTCGATTACCGAAGGTAAGAGAAAGTTGTGTGCTGTGCGCCAGTCACACCAGATTTTTGTGTCGACATATATTTAGTTCCCGACAGTAAGGAACATATGAATTCAGATGTAAAATTTATAAGCATGGGAAAATATTTATATTTTGTTACCATGGCAACCATTTCTCCTATCTTCCCTATGAAATACAAGAGTAAAGTGGTCTTCAGAAGATTTCAATCGCAAAATGAGAATATACATTTTAAAGAGCATCTAAAAAATAATTGATTTTTGAATTTAAAAAAAAATCGTTGGAGCAAATTTTGAGAAAATCGAAAAAAACTGAAAAAGTACATCAGTAAAGTACTAGTAATCTTTGGCCGATTTTGATTAAAAGCTTATTTTTCCGGTCCCGGGGGTGTTTAAGTTAAATATAGAATTTCAACCTCGTAGCTCAATTCCTTCATGCTTAAAATTGAACACACACCCACCCACCCACCCACACACACACACACAGACAGACCATGTCGCGAAAACCACTTTTTTGGATTCAGGGGACCTCAAAGCGTGAAGATCCATCAAAATCTCGACATCGAATTTTTGACATGAATCCAATACTTTCTCTCTATATATATATTACATATACGTATATAGAGGTAAGAGAAAGTAAAAATAGCCAACGTCTTCATAATCTTTTCATTAATTATAACAATACTAGCCGCGCCGCCCGCCTTCGGCGGGCTTCGCGTCTAGCCAGGGGGCTACGCCCCCCTTGACTCCCCACCAGCTGGCTCGGGCCCGCCTGCGGCGGACCCTCGCCTTTCTTAATTATGAAAAGAAAATTATTATTATTTTTTTTTTTTATATTAAAAAACATTCACACTTTTTTCTCATTCACACTCACACTCACACACACATTCATACAGTCTTTTCGGCAACTCAGGCCATATAAGACTTTGACGATAACCGTTGTAGAGAATATATCTATTGTGGGTTCAGGCATTTCTATTTAAGCCATCTGGTATCCAATTGGCTTAAATAAAATCATCGGACTGCCTGGGTCCGAACCCGCGACGTTTGGTATAGGAGGGAGGCGCGCTACTTACTACGCCAAACCCGGGGGCAAGAAAATTATTATTACTACGTATTCCAGTCCAGTGCCTGCTTGAGGATTTGTTTACATTCATGGAATACACAAATGAAAAGAATACAAAAATATTCCTCTGTACATTTCCTATGGGAGAAATCGTAACTTTAGGAATTAATAACTCAAAAAGTTATAGGAATTTTGGGACCCGAGTATTTTTCCGGGACTCTCCATAACGTCCTCTATAAGACTGCAAAATTTCGTTTCAAAATTCCAACGGGAAGTTGGTCAAACAGAGCGTGACAGACGGACAGACAGACGGACGGACAGACGGACAGACGGACACTCCGTAATTATTATATATAGAAGAAGATTACAATAGTATTTTTTCTTTCTATGAACATTTTTGTTTCCCCCCCCCCTCTCCGTGCAATGGTGTCGCGCTTTACTGGTCACCTTACAATTATGCCAACTCGAGGCAAGAAGTCTCTCCCATCTCCCCTTGGCTACGCCTCAGATCACAAAAGAATGTTTCTTTATAATACATAAATGTCTCTTTAAAAAGAAAAGAATTTTTGTTTTAATAATAATAAATCTTATAAAATGAGAGAGAAACAAAAAAAAAAAAAAAAAAAACAAGTGCATGGCCGTCAAGTTGGTAAAATTGCCCTAGGGGATCATTCTGAATGCCAAATAAAATTAAAAAAAAATATCTTCTCATAATTAATTTTTCTTTGTCGGGGCCGAAAAGGGTTTGTTTAAAAAAAGAAATATTATAATTCGAAGAGAAGTTGCTGTTGATGTTATGGAATGGAAAAGAATAAGTACACATGCAGCAAATGAAGAGAGCCTTTGGATGCTAAATGCCGAAAAAGGAGACGTTTCGGACAAAATTTATTTGTCCATCTTCAGTCCTCGTTGGCTTATAAATTAATTAGGCACAAAGTTGTCATTGTTGTTTTGGCACGAATTTGTGCGCATGTATATTTTTATAAAAATAGGCGAGTGTCAATGTTTCGTGAGTGTCTATAAAATTCGTGCCAAAACAACAATGACAACTTTGTGCCTAATTAATTTATAAGCCAACGAGGACTGAAGATGGACAAATAAATTTTGTCCGAAACGTCTCCTTTTTCGGCATTTGGCATCCAAAGGCTCTCTTCATTTGCTGCACCTGTACTTGTTCTTTTCCATCCAAAAGAAATATTATTTCATTCCTGAAATAATTATGAATCCACTTTTGCTCTCTCTAAATGCAGCTTTGGAAATTTCAAGAGAAAATGTTTTTTTTTATAAAAACACTAGCTTCGCAGACCGTGTTCGGCGGGCCGGATACATAATCAGAGGAGATTCCCTCTCTGTATTCGTTATATTTTTTACTTTTTCTTACTTCTGAGAGGAAGGGCAGAGGCAGCCAAAAGGAAATAATTCTGAATGCTACAACAATTTTCCGGAGACGTTTCGGTGCATTTATTAGTGCTCCATCTTCAGTCCTTTCTATAATAAAACATACACATCAATATGAAAATATACATGTATATATCAAATATAATATAACAATATGAAATAACTTACAATTGTTTTTTTGTGCTCAGAGTTAGTCTAAAATTGCTTGATATATAGGCCTACATATGTCTTTAATTGGTTACAATTGAACATGTATATTGTTGAACTGGCATACAATGTTTGACAATGGTCACCCAAGAAAGTGAACTATATGAATGAATACAAATATATTATTCTTAGATTTATATAAACGAATGTATTCGGTCAGTCAACTAATTTATCTATTTATAAAAAAATTTCTCATTATCTATATTTAAATTCTTAACTTATTAACTTTTATTAATTTATACAAATGAATATTAAAAAATTCTTTTTTAAAAAATTTTGACATTTCGATTACGATATTTCACATTATTTGAGAAAATCATTCTTAGATTATTTTAATTTAATTATTGACAATTATTGTATAATGAAGTGTCTCCATTCAACTCTGGAAGAGCACAGCGTCAAAGGCTCTACCAAGTTTTTCGCTGTCTCTCTGAAAATTGATAGCCGACTGCCCAAAGGAACGTATGAAACACATTTCTAGTATAAGTCTTCTGGATATTTTATTTTCTGAAGCCAGCACTCTAATATTGTCAATGTCAAATTTATGGCCAAGATCTGAACAATGTGTTGCCAAGGCAGTGTTTTTAGATTTATTTTTGATATCTCGTTCATGTTCTGACATACGAAATTTCAATTGTCTGCATGTCTGCCCTATATAGTATGAGCCAGGGTCAGGACAATTTATACATTTAACCAGATATACAACATCCTGGCGCAACTTAAGAGGAATATTGTCTTTGTTGTTGTATAGGCACATTAGATTGTTGGAGGGTTTCGGTGCTAAAATTATATTGAATTCTAAAAATAATTTTTTTAATTTTTCGGTTACTCCAGGGATGTATGTAATTGAATAATACATAGGTGGCTTTTTATTTGAATTATTTTCGAGACTCGGCCGGTCTGAACTTGTGACACCCGCATTATATTTATTTATTAATTTATTTATCAAGAAAACTGGATAATTGTTTTCACGGGCCATATTTTGAAATATATTTATGTTTTTGTCAATGTAGTCTAAATCACATAATGTATGTATGCGTCGCATAAAGTAATCTAATGAGTTAATTTTATAAGTCATGGGGATATTAGAGTGATAATTGGTTAGTCTGTTACTGGTGGAAGGTTTTTTGTATACATCAAACGAGAGGGTGCCATTTGGCCTTTTCAAGATGGTGAGTTCTAAAAAGTTTATTTTGTTTTCTTTTTCTATTTCATGTGTAAATTGTATGTTACTGTTAAAACTATTGAATTTTTTTAAGGTATTTTCTAATTCATTTTCTTTTACACATGTAATGCTGTCATCTACATATTGAAGGTAGAATAATAAATTCAATGGCTCAACTTGGGAATCATAAAATTTTTTAGTTATTATATCTGCCGCGACGGGACTTAATGAACCTCCCATAGGTAGGCCTTTCAATTGCAGATATATTTGGTTATTAAATTTAAAATAATTTTTGCATAGCATTATATACATGTATATTTTCATATTGATGTGTATGTTTTATTATAGAAAGGACTGAAGATGGAGCACTAATAAATGCACCGAAACGTCTCCGGAAAATTGTTGTAGCATTCAGAATTATTTCCTTTTGGCTGCCTCTGCCCTTCCTCTCTGAATTATCATCACAGCCACCACACCTTAGAGAAATACATTAATTTAATTGAGTTTTCTTTAATTTCTGGAACGTATTAAGCGATATTATTAATTATTATAGATATTCATTCGATGAAGAGAAAAAGTGAGGTTATGATATATTCCCAGTTTCTTTATAATTTAACATCTGACAGCCAGATCTAACGTTTCGGTCTCAAGTCACGACCTTCCTCAGGACGATTAATTGTTAGAATACTAGGTTGAGAGTATTATATTTAATTATCATTGCAAATTATACAATATTTAATTGGCCTATTTGTATTAAGAGCGAGTGACTTGCTCGCTTAGATCAAATCCATTTGATTGTAATAAGTCCTAAGCGAGCAAGTCACTCACCATGGGCTTAGCCAGACATCTTGTTAGGGGGGGCAACCCCTCGTTAGGGCGAGAGGGGAGGGGGTTTGCAATTAATATATACATAGATTATTAATTATTTATTTAAATAAAAAAAAAAATTAAATTAATGTAGTGGATTGGGGCGTTAAAAAAAATTCCCAATGGGAACAATATATATATATATATATATATATATATATTTGTTTGGTTTTTTTAATTTTTAGGACAAGCCAGGGCAAAGGCCCCCCTGGCTACGCCCATGTCACTCACTCTTAATATTAATTGTATTGTATTCTAACAATTAATCGTCCTGAGGAAGGTCATGATTTGCGACCGAAACGTCGAGGGTTAATTAATTAAATAAAAATCTTTTATTTAATTCGTTGGCTGCAAAGTCTCCTATAACCAATTCAAAGTCTACAGCCACTTCTCATCACTGGAAAAAATAAAGTTTTGCTAAAAAATAAGGTCAAATTATCAAAAAAAAGGTCAAATGATTTTCACGCAAGGGAAAAAAAATTGCCCCAGGGTTGAAAAAATGTCGCTTTGATAGGGAAAAAAAGGAAGGGTTCCGCTAGTGTGTAATATTATTCACAACGCAACTTTGGGGTGCCGTGGACTTCAAAAGGTTGGGAAACGCTGCTCTAGATTAAGTAGAAGTGGTCGTAATTTCGATTTGCCGGAAAAACAGGAAAGCAAGTTAATAAAAGCGTTGCAAAAAAAAACCCCATTTGTTTTCTTTTTTGCATTGGATTTGGATTTTATGAGGTATTGCTCTTCCTCAGCCACCCGGCCCACAACCTTTTTCAGATCCCGGGTTACCCAGTCGGAGTTGAAGCTCCTTCTCAGCCACCCGGGCAGTTCCTCGGTTACCCAGTCAGAGCAATCCTCAATGTAAGGCACTTAGGCCACGTCTAATTAGGCCCTTTGTGTCTGTGGGGTGAGATTTTTTCCCACTTTCCTACCCTATGAGGAGACTTTGGCAATGTTTGAATTATTTGCGGCAAGCTGGATTCGAACCCGAGTCGTGTTGAGACTTCGGACTCCGTAATCCGCAGCTTAGCCGGCTTAGCCACTTGCCTCCTCTCTTTTTTGCATATTAATAAATACACTGCGCGTCAAAAAAAAAAAAAAAAAAAAAAAAAAAAAAAAACGTAACATTTTGTTACTTTTCTACTTTTCCTTAATGATATTCTACCTCAGAAAGCTACCTGCCCCAAGAAAAATTGGCCCCCTGGTCCCATGCCCTCCCCCAGCCAAATTCTCTAGTTACGCCCATGAAATATCTTCTACATTTCTAAGTATATTTAACACAAATTCAAATCATTTTAATACAATTTAAGGTGCGCGTCTCGGGGTGTTGATTTTGGGAGATTGCGGGCACAATTTTGAAACTATCGACCTCAAATTTTTTTTTAAATTAAAGCTATTTAAAATGTCTACAACTTATAGAAGCCCTTTTTTTGATTTTCGATAAAATAAATATTTTTTTTTAGATTAATCGCATTAAATAAAAGATATTTTTAAAAAATCTGGTGTGACTGGCGCACAGCACACAACTTTCTCTTACCTTCGGTAATCGAAAGTTGTGTTCTGTGCTTGTCACACCAGATTTTTTTGTGTCGACATATATTTAGTTCCCGACATGACAGTATGGAACATATGAATTCAGATGTAAAATTTACAAGTATGGGAAAATATTTATATTTTGTTACCATGGCAACCATTTCTCCTATCTTCCCTATGAAATACAAGAGTAAAGTGTGCTTCAAACAATTTCGAGAGCAAAATGAGAATATACATTTGAAAGAGCATCTAAAAAATAATTGATTTTTGAATTTTAATCAAAATCGTTAGAGCGAATTTTGAGAAAATCGAAAAAAACTGAAAAAGTACATCAGTAAAGTACTAGTACTCTTTGGCCGATTTTGATTAAAAGCTTATTTTTCCGGTCCCGGGGGTGTTTAACTTATATATAAAATTTCAGCCTCATAGCTCAATTCCTTCATGCTTAAAATTGAACACAGACACACACACACACACCCACCCACCCACCCACACACCCACCCACCCACTCACAGACAGACCATGTCGCGAAAACCACTTTTTTGGATTCAGGGGACCTCAAAACGTGAAGATCCATCAAAATCTCGACATCGAATTTTTGACATGAAACCAATACTTTCTCTCTATATATATATTACATATACATAGGTAAGAGAAAGTAAAAAACAACAAAGTAAATTACATATAGATGTCACATCATAAGAAAAATAATTTATTTTTCTTTCTAAATAATTGGTCTACGATGAGGGGGAAGCCGAAGACGGGCTTTTATTTATGACAAGAAAACTGGAAATATAATTGCCTCCCACGCAACAAAAGAGAGCGATTCCTACCTGCGTGTTGTTCCGTTCTCTGGAGCTCGGTGAACGGAGGCCGACTGCTGTCAACGCAAACTGATCTCGCTAAAATGCTAGGCTACTATAATACTACTACGAGTAGTTGGTTGCTAGTCAAGGACGAACTCCCCTCCCCCGCCAACGAACGCTCTCTCCTCGCCTCTCTTATCAGACACCCTGTTTATAAACAAACACATCTTTCTTTTCCTCTATAACTGTATCCTCTAATTGCTTGCTCAAATATTTGATTCAGCTATTTAAATTAAATCTAACTGAATTTTCTATTATTACTAGAAAGGTATCATTGTTTAAGTAGGCTTAAGGCGGTTCAGGAGTGACGTACTTAAAAAAAAAAAAAAAAACTAGACTATTATAAGGAATTATTCAATGCAGTTTTTTTTTTTAATGAATTAAATTCATAAGAGATTATTGGGACATCGAGCTCTAATTTTTTTAATGACTTTGTGGGGGTAGTGTGTGTTGAACACAAATTATTGGAAAAAGAAACGAAATGCGTTAAACGATTAACAAGGAATTTAATTTAAAACAATTATAAACATAACAAAAACAAACATAACAAAAATAAACATAACATAACAACACGTGGTTTTATGTTTGGGCGTTGGTTGCCAGGAGAAGTGTGTGCCTTCAGGTGTAAACAGAAACTGCGAGCTAGCCACGTGTGTGACCAGCTAACTTGCTTCCTGGTTTGCTACCAACTTTGGTATATATATAATACAAACAAGAATTAATTTTATAAAATTAGGAAAAATGGTTAATTGTATTTTATATTTATATATATTTATTTTTAATATTATTTTAGGGGTGAATTCATTTTGATAAATAAAAATAATTTTTTTACTGTTTCCCGAGAGCAGGGGGGGTGCACTCCAATGGGAGAATTTGAAATTGTGTGACGTCACGTATGCCACCCCAGTGAGAGTTTGACGCTTTAATCCGCTAGAGAGCAGGGTAGTCAACCGATGAAATGATCATGTGATTTCTATATATATTATATTCAAATATTGTCAAATACGTTAAAATTGTCATTCAAGAGATAAGTATTGGATTTCATTATATACTTAAAAATGTTTTTAATTATATTTATATGTTTATTAACTACATTTCCATTTATATTTTTAGGAAAAAGAAAATGTTTAGCAAAAAATTGCAATAATTATGACAAGCTAATGAAATTGATAACCTAAAGATCATTCGATTTGGGCACAGTATTCCTAAAAATAACAGTCACCTGTGAGATCTTTCACAACAAATGGAAACATCAAATAAGATAAGTAATTTTTCTAATAAAACTAATAAAACTATGATAAATATTAGTGAAAATCAAACAATTGTCAATATTTTTGACAATAGTTTGAGAACACCAAATATTCTTTAAAATTTATTATAGAAATGGAGAAAGATCATCCATTAAATGATACATCAAATTCCTTAGAAGTTTTTTCTTTTGCTGAGGATTCAGATGTTATTCTTCGACAAAACTATCAACTGGACAACTCGCCTAATTTACCAATAACTTACGTTACTAATTTTGATTCTTTTTCAGATCGTCACAAATCTATAACAAATGACAATTTAACTTTATTTATTTATCTCTTGTGTATTTTTGTTCATTTTTACATATTATAAATTTTTTTATTTCTTTTTTGTATTCTGTACCCCAAAAGGTATAAAATGTATTTATCTGTATTTTTTTTAAATAAATAGTTTATCTTTCCAAAATATCTGATGTTTATGTTATAAAAAATACCCAGATTCTTTCTATATTAAAAATTACTTATTAACAAAAAAATAATATATATAATTTAAAAAAAAAAAATCAATCAATAATATATATATATATATTTACACGAAATACATAATTTTAAATTTAGCGGCTAAAATTTGGTTTGAATTTTGCGCAAATTCCCTGCGTTCTGATTGTGCCACCCTGATGGCGGACAAAAACCAGAAATTAACATTGAGTACGCTCTCTGTTTATATATATACTCTGTGC
>JAKCPI010012364.1:0-54967 GCA_023213315.1 Euborellia annulipes | reverse complement strand
CTCCATTGAGGTATTTTCAATGATATATTCAGGTTCAGTTCGAGTTGCGTGGGTTCAATTTTATGCCATTGATTTCAGCTTTAATTCTTTTCTGAGTCGAGCACCTGAAAATAAAATTGACTATATGATAAAGTGGAACCAAGAAGAGAGTTTGGCTATTTTTCAATTTTAAGCTACTAAAACACACTGGAATAGAGTTTTTCCAAACTGGGAGGCGCGAATATTAGCCAGAAGAAGTATAATTTTTCAATGATTGCTAAAGTTTTTATAAATGAAAAAATATGTTTATATAAATTTATATTTACTAATAAAAATTTTATGGTTGTATTAATTGATATTATTATTTGGTGGGGTGGGAGAGGTTATACAGAATAAATATTTTTAAGGGTAGTATCGAGTTTGGTTTATGAATTAAACTACAAACTTGATATGAAATTGAAATAATAGGAATTTTACTCTGCATCTATACCAAATGAAAAATATCTCACCTATTTATCATATATATCATATATATATATATATATATATAGGGGGGGGGGAAAATCTACCAACAATGTTAAATTTTGGTGAAATTTTGAAATTGAAATTTATGATGACAACCTTATCGCTCTGAGGATGGTCCTAAACAGGACCGAAACGTCAGCACTGAGGGTTTAATAAAAGAAAACATAACTAGCTACTTTCTTTATTATTCTCCTCTCTACTACATATATTATTAGATTCCGATAAAGCTTAATCTTGAATTTTGAAATTTAGATGAAATAAATAATACAAAAGTTTACTGATTGATCTTTATTTTAGGATCCGGACATGGGGGATGAGGCCGTCTAGCCAAAAGCTGAGAAACGAGAACATTTTTTCAACTTTGAAACCATTCATTTGTATGAGATCACTATTTCAAAAGTTTTTCCTATTAATAAAGTTAAAATTTTTTTTTTGGCTGTGGAGATTCAATCAGGATCTGAAAAACGCTATGGTTTCAGACATTAGCAAAAAATTTTATTTTATTTTAGGTTTGCAGACGCAACGGACCTAAGACCGAGTATATTTAACAATATTTGCCGTGCTGAGGGCCCGTGAAAGCCTTCTGGCCTTGGTATAGTGGTTAGCGTGCTGGCCATTTGTACCAAGGATCGCGGATTCGCATTCCGTCTCAGGCGACTATTTATTTCAATTGAATTGTCTACCAATCCAATGGACGGAATCAAAAAAAAAAGGTCCAACAAAAACGTCGGCAAATAAAAAATTAAATAAAAATTTTCATTTCCAATTTCCAGACTGCAACGTCCTTCGAATCCTGATCATGCTATCAGGTGGGGACTTAATTGTGGCGCTCACTGTACTATGCAGAACATGAGCAACAATGACTATTTTATTAATATTAATTAATTTCATTTAATATTATTACCTTAATTTGATTATTTCGACCTCTGCGTAATGATCCTCTATTTGTGTTTGTTTTACGCAGCATTGCCTAAAAATTTTTAAATATTAATAAAAGTAATGAGAAAAGATGGGGTTTTAAAAAAAGAGAGTTTTATGAAAGTCAAACAAAGAATAAAAAGTAAATTTGTTTGGTGATTATTTTATAAGTGTATAATGTTCTTCATCAGTAGTGGGCTTATCCTCCTTGCGAAAATATTTTTGACTTTTTTTTTTTACTTTTTCGTCTTTTTTTTTAGGTGCAAATCTCATTCGACGTTTTTTTTTTGTGTGCTCGTCTTATACCATCTTTTCAAACTCAGGTTTCGGCTGGTTTTTGGCCGAAACCGAAACTTCGGTCGGTTCTTAATTAGAACAGATATTTTTAAGAAGAAACAAAGTGTTACCCTTTTTTTGACGAGTGTATATATAAATCTTGTTCTATATAACTTGGACCGTTAATGCGACTAGGATATCACAAGTGGCTTTGCTCAAAATTTAAAACATTTAGAAATATGCCTTGAATCACAATAAAGGATGACGGTGAGAACTGATCAAATTGCTGCTTTTATCGCTATTCTTTAAAAATATTCACATACCAGCTTCTTCCAATTAAATTTAAATTTTTCAAATTTTAATTTATACAAAAATCTAATAAAACCCTCCATCCTCAAGAGAATGTCGTGAAGCAATAAATTAAATTACCTGAAAATTAAAAGGAGCTTCGTCGATGTCATTAGTATCAGAGCGGATCCCTCTCGTTTCTAATTCTATGATGGGATTTGCTCTTGCCGGTCTGCAATAATTGCATTAAAATTTAATAAAGGAGATTAAAACATGAGTGGATATGGGTCCGACTCCCGCCAGTGACTTAAAATTGATATTTTCTAAATTTTAGATAAGACCCTCTAATTTTATTATTGAGTTGGGTTCTTTAGCCCTCATCGTTTTTTGTAAAACTTTATATTTACCTTAGTTTAATTGATGTGAAATCATCGCAATTTTCCATGGTTTTTACTTTGGGCATTGCTTTATATACAGCATATTTCTTTGGCTGAAATCAGTCAGATTGTATATTAAATTTCATTTGAGCTGTTTAGTGAAATCAGGCTCTAAGCTTTTCCGGATTGACTCTGTCAAACTCTGAATCATTACTTAATTTAAAGTTCCAATGAATATGATTTATTTGAATTCGACTAATTTGAAGTCTATAGCCAGGTTCCCCCTTAAAATATACTTAAAAACTATGTGAATAATAGCGAGATGAAGAGTGATTTGTTGTCATATTATATTCAGAAAAATAAGAAAAAGAAAAAAAATACCTCAGGATCAGGATCCACATGGAGTGAGTTGATATAACTTTAAATGAACAAAAGAGGCCAGTTCATATTGAAAAATTTATTTAAATTATGAAAAAGAAGGAAATCTTAAATGTGAATTTTTCTAATAATATTATATGATTCTTAGAAAATTTTAACAATGCAATTAAAAAGGATTCAATTGAGATTTCAAACTCATAGTCCCACTAACAACTGATAAATGTCTTGAATGGTTATTAATGCCTACATGTAATTATTTCATTGTTTTTTTTTTTTAATTTTTCAATGAAAATCTTTCATGGTTCAAAACTTGAAAATTTTCCACTAAAGATTTTATCATCTTTTATAAAAACAAGGTAATAATCACATGAGAAAAGGCATGGGTGCGACTCAAGTTTGGCACTCAATGTATAGTCGGCGCCACTACTGTATTAACCATCAGGCAAAAGAATCATATCCCATTTTTAAAATAAATAGTTTTTTTATTACTTTTTTGAACTACAGTAAAACCCCTCTTATCCGGCCTCGAATTAACCGGCCTATCCCATTAGTGTTATAAATTACATATATTTATCATACATTTATTTGCATTATTACATATATTATATATATAAATTACTTTTTTTGTAATTTAATTAAACTGTGTAGTGCAACATTGTGCAATATGTTCGTTCAGATGGTGAGGAAGGAGGGGGAAGGAGTTCCCGAGTTTATTTACCCGCTTGCTTTCCAGTCTATTTTTCTTCTACATAAGCTTGAGATCTCTTAAACAAAAATGAGCGAGTTAGGAAAACGAAAAGGTATGATGAATGAAAATCAATTTTTCACCGAAACCTCGGATTAACCGACTAGGGCCTCGGTCCCTACCAGGCCGATTAAGAGGGGTTTTACTGTATTTAAAGGGGAATGATTGCCTTTGAGACAACACTTCCCACAGCCAGGCTTTTTTATTTCTCATAAGTCCCTCCCCTGGCGGTTAAGAGTGGTGTCGTCTCTTCCTATATATAATTCAACAAAGACGACTAATGCGGCTATGGAAATTAAAAATTCAATTCCAACTCTTTCAAAATGGATCAATTTTATATAACTTAAACCAACTATTTTAATAATTTTACCTGAGAAGATGGCTCTTTGAATTTTTGTGGTTGTTGTTTCTCCTTATCTTTATCGTTATTAACTGAAGGAGGAGGTGAAGGTGTCTTATTCTCAGGAGGTGTTTTATTTTTTGGCGAAGATTCCTTGCTTTTGGACTCCTCTTCTTCCTCTTTGGGATCAGGAGGAATTTCAATTAAAGCTTTAATTGTATCTGGATCCCTGCTGAAAGGCATTTCGATATTCAACTCATTTCCTGGTAAAATAAGTCCGGATCTTCCTCCTCTTCGTATTGGAATATCCCAATCGTCAATTTCTTCACTCAACACTCTGAAGAAATTTCAATTTTAAATTTACAAAAACAATAATAAAATTTATTTAAAAATTAAACTTTTTAATCAATTTACCCTAGAGTAGTAAGAGAAGGACAAAGAAGACTCGTGTCTCGAAAAGTAACATCCAAAAGATTAAAGGGTCGTTTCCAAACTGGTGGTCGAAAATTCTGTCCCTGATCAAGCCAGTCAACTCCAGGATTAGGATCAACATGTTCTAAGACGACCGCCTCACGGCAACTGGACTGTAAGGCAGCAACGGCATTTTGACTGAACAAATGGATCTGAAAACGAGAGCAAACATTATCGAATACCAAGAATAACAATAATACTATATATAACACTTACTTGTTGAGCAAATGATACCAAATCTTGATAGCGAAGCGAACGATAAATAAGTAGAATTTGAAAGAGACTACGTTTGCGCCATTTTTTAAAAAAATAACGCATGAATTCACGTTTATTAGCATCCCATTGACCTTACAACCAAAAGAATATTTCAGAAAGTAGAAAAATGTAAAATTAAATTAAAAGATTATTTATTTATAATAAAGAAAAAAAAAAATTTTTTTATCTCACCTCCTTTGATCATAGGTCCCAAACGTTTTCTTACTTGATACCCGCGAATTCCTAGAAAAATAATTTTAAAATTATTTATATTTTTAATTGAGTTCATTTAATTCAATTTTAAAAGATTCTTTTTTCGCATGAATAAAACATTCCAGGTCACAGTTCGTTAATTTCTAAATACAATTTGGTGCAGAGAAACGAGAAAATTTTAAATAATTAGTAAAATTGGAAGAAACATACAAAAATTTATTTGGTGGTGGAAATATGTTCTAGCCCTCGGGCCTTGATGTAATGGCTAGCATGCTGGCCATTTGTAACAAGAGCCGCGGATTCGCATCCCGTCCCAGGCGACAAAATTTATTTAAATTGTATTGGCTACCATTAAATAGAAACGGGGTCTAAATGGCCTTCGATGCCGAAAAAGACCTTAAATGAAAAATAATAATTTTAATTCGAACGATGAGATAAAAAAAATAAAATTATTATTATGGTATTTTATGGCTGGTAGAATTTAAATCAGGGATAAAAAATAGAAGAAAATTGCAGCCATCTTGACTGCAATTTTCTTCTATTTTTTATTCCTGATTAAATAGAATTCGCAACCTGAATCCAAGATTATTTTTAATATATTTTACCTTTTTTGAATCATAACAGCAGCCATATCTTCAGTCATGGATTCTCTTCGTTTTGTTATTTCTTCTTTTGTTTTTTCTATTAAATATAAATATACATGATTAAAATTTAATAAATTTATTAATCCTTTTTTTATACATACCGGTTAGTTGTTTCTTTCTCTTAATATGACACCTAGCGAGGAAGGCTCTAAGCATGGTTTGCACTCGGATGATTCTCTTCATCTGCATTTCGTAGGTTCTAGAAAAAATATTATAATGAAGAGAGGCCAATGCCTAAGAGATAAAAATCTATGTTTTTTAAAGTCAATTGTGTCGTTTTTTGAAAATAGATTTATGATTTCTTCTTATTATTTATTATATTTTCCAATAGAGTATATATATATATATATATGTATAATATATATAGAATAATAGAATATATATATATATATATTTTCTAATATTTCACAGAAGAATGTCTCTCTTTCTCTCCTATATGTACTATCATGGTCAATCTCTCCGAATTAAAATCAATTATCCCACCCAATCAACATATACACGGAACACATCCCTATGCTCCTCAGATCACGACTAACATAACTGTCAATTCCAATCTTCCTTTGTCCCCATACCTCCCTCGATTGGAACACTCCCTCGTCTATCTTCCCCAAAACCTACAATCTTCAAACTTTTAAGTCTAATCTCAACAGGCATCTTCTCAGTTCCCGCAGTTTAGTTCCCCTTTTATGCTTTCTCTTTTGTTTTTATTTTCTTCCTGGCTGCATGTGACCACTGGTCATTATAGGTCTTCGGACTTTATGCACCCATTCCAAAAAAAAAAAAATAAATCCAAAGAATTCACCTTTGGGTCTAGTTGAAATATTTTTAAATTTAATTAAATTATTGCTCATTTGGGATTTCCTGAACCTTATATTATCTAATTACAGATAAATAAATAACACAAGGTTAAATTTTTAACTTTACTTAAGCGCATTTCGACTTTAATACGTCATCTTCAGAGCTATGACACAACAAAAAGATTGTTAATATATGTAATAGTCGGTTTGTGTCATAGCTCTGAAGATGACATTGAAATGCGCATAAGCTAAAATCATTTTAATTTCTTGGTCTGTTTCGTTTTGTTATAAAATCATTTTGAAACTTATGCTTGGGTTATTTATTTAACTATAATTAGATGATAATTTAATTTAATTATATTTTCTGTTTTGGGTTTCTTTTTAATTCTTAAATATGAATTACCTGATTAAATATTCCTCATTGTAATACTTAAGGCAGACCTTGCTCTTGCCTATTAGCCAACCTTCAATCTTGAGTCGAATCAAGAGCAGTCTGCAGTTCTCCCGAGTTACAGCTACATTCTCGTCAAAATCAAAGGCCAAGAACTTGTATCTGTAACAAGTAAAGGAGAATAAATATTCAGAGCTATTATTATTATACTTAAACAATCTTACCTGCGAATAAATTCAGAGAAATCCACCCTACAAGGAAAACCGTTCCTCCTAGCCTGCATTGTTTCTTTGACTGCCAATGCTCGCAGTTGCCATAACATCAACTCCACGTTACAGACGTCTTTGCCAGGAGGACATCCACGAATACATCTCACAAAATGGATACCCATACAGGTAGGGCCCAAATCTCGGAGTAACTCGAGACATGCAGCTCGATAAATGGATATTGCGGTGCGTTGGCCCTTGGTTTGGGAGAACTGCCCTCGAGACGGAGTGTTGTATCTCTATTCAGTGAAAAATTCATAATTTATTAGAGCATATACAGTAGAGTCCCGTTAATCCGAACTAATTGGGACCGAGGGTCGTTCGGATTATCGGGAAGTTCGGATTAACCGGAATTGTAAGGATGAATTAGTTAATTTTGATAATAAAGTCGTATTTATAACGTTGTAAACCGTCTCTATTTTTTATAATTCGTATTTTTTAATAAAATAAAGTTCCTTTAATGTCTAATTTTCATTTATATTCCTCTTAAAAAAAAAAAAAATCGCACGCAAAAAGAGTTCGGATTAACCGGAAGTTCGGATTAGCGAGGTTCGGATTACCGGGACTCTACTGTACCTGAGAAAAAAAAGACTTTTGTAGGTTAATTTTTTGTTTAACCCGAAGTTTATTTAACTAGTCAAGATTTTGATATTTTGTCTTAATAGAAAATATATGTACAGTGAGGGTCAATATTAAGTCCCAAGCATGCGTTTTCTACTTGTGATTATTTCATTGTTTTTATAAAAGAAAATGAAAATCTTTATTGGAAATTTTCTACGTTTGAACCATTAAAGTTTCCATTAAAAAATATGTAATATTTTTTTAAAAATAATAAAATAATCACAAGTTGTAGTAGTAGCATGGGTGGGACTTAATATTGTCCCTTACTGTACAATGAGGGACAATATTAAGTCCCACTTTCATGGTTCAAACGTAGAAAATTTCCAATAAAGATTTTCATTTTCTTTTATAAAAACAATGAAATAATCACAAGTAGAAAACGCATGCTTGGGACTTAATATTTATCCTCACTGTACAGTGCGAGTCAAAAATATGAGACCACCTGAAAATATTAAAATAAATCATGGTATATTGCAAATTTAACAAAATTGATTTTATATATATAAAACTTATCTAAATGAAAAACCAATTATAAAAGCTTAATAAAAAGTTAGTCAAATTACACAAAAAAAATTCACTTTTATTTAAAAACATGTTTTTTTGTTGAGTCAAAAATACCTTATTTTAAGTAATAAAAAGTGAAATTTAGACACCTATACCATTTCAAAACAAAATATAGAATTAAAATAACCCTTCAAATAAAAAAAATTCTTAATAATTTAAATTTAAATTTGGGAACTTCAAACTCCAAAATTAACTGACTGCTCTGGGCTCTATTTTTCTGTCAAACTAATTTAATTGTGCACTACAGTTTTCGATCTTCTATACTGTAATGCAATTTGTCGTTTAATTTTTATTTGCAAAGCTTAAACCAACGATGATGCCTTTTTCGCAGTCAGTTAATTTTGGACCCCTTGGAATTTTGAAGTTTCCAAATTTAAATTATTAAGAATTTTTTTTAATTAAAGGGTTATATTAATTCTATATTTTGTTTTGAAATGGTATAAATATAAAAATGTTACGAAATTTTTTTTGAACATTTCCAGAGCTATATTGACTCAGAAGGAGACTATTTTGAATAAATAAGAATAAATAATCAAAATAATAAACGCTTTGTATATTTTTAGACTCTGTTTGAGATTTTAGAATTTTAGAAACAAGTTTTGCACACAGAAGTTCAAGAAAAATAGTCGGGTTCAAAAACATACGAATTTGGGGGAAGGGTGATCAAAAATCTTTGGAAATACTTACCTTTCCCATTTGTTCCGAAATACTTTTACGCCTTTCGTCTAGAGAACATGTTAGAGCCCCACCTCGGGCAAGTTTTCCAGTGAATAAATGTCGAACAAACAAATCAGGAGAACCTCGAAAAACCTAAAAACATTTATGATACAATTTACTTAATTAATTTTTTAATTAACATTATAGTACGATAGAAACTCGATTATAAAGACGTTCGGAAATTCGAATCCGAAAGGGTAATAAGTAGATATAATTTACAATAATACAATTAGTCAGCTTGGAGTTTGAAGATAATACACACCAGCTTTTTCCATTCCATAATTATATAATTGATTTGCAGACTGACATAGCAGGGCAGACATAGTCAGTCTATCAAATATTATTAATAAATAAGAAATTACATATATAATATTTAAGATATTATATACATCGCGTATGTAAGCCGCGAGAGGGAAATTATATTAATAAATATTGGAATTATATAAATAGTATCATATGTGGAGATTGTTTACAGTCGACTCTCGAGAATTTAAAATTGAAGGGACCACAAGAAAAATCGAGTTTTTGAATTATCAAGAATTCGTATTATTAAGAGTCTTTATTAATATGTAAGAGTTTGCGTACATTTTAAATATAGCCTCAAGCAAAAATGTAGCCCTTGGGTCATGACTTAGTCGTAGAGTTCCTGCCTTTTGTGCTAGGGTCAAGAGATTCGCATCCCGGCTCATTCGACAAAAATTTATTTCATTTGAATTGACTAGCAATCAAATGAAATAAATAGATTAAATTTATCACGAATGTGTTTATTAAAGCTTTTGTGGTATTATTAAGGGGATTTTTAGTTATAGGCCACATTTTTGATTTAATTATTTATTAAAAATATATAAATACTGTACAACGTTTCGACTGCTTGTTTTGCAGCCGTTATCAAGTACTGTGCACTTGCTCCGATTAAGCCGGATTAGCAAGACTCTAATTGTATTATAATTATATATCGAGAATGGCCTGACCTTAAATCACCCAAAATATTTACAATTAAAATGATGCAAGTCATTTGAATTCAGCTGATATTGTTTCTTTGAAAATTCAACCTTTAGGCTTTAACTTAAATATTTTGTTCGGAAATTTATTTAAATCATTTGGATACCAAATGGTATAAATAAATGTGCCTGGATCCTAAAATATATCGTAAATAATATTAATATCTTATCAAGTCTATAAGGCGTAAAATGCCAAAAAGATAAAGAAAAACTTAAATTTTTCGTAATAACATTTTTCTCAAAACTCTACTGTATATAATAATAATTTTTTTTAAGTTATTTATTTATTTTATTTAAGGTCTTTTTCGACACCCATCGAGGCCATTTAACTCCATCTCTATTTCAATTGATGGGTAGCCAATTCAATTGAAATTTCGGGACACGATCCCTGATACTTAGCACAAGAGAAAAGAACTCAACTCTGTGAAACGGCTTAATAAGTTACCTCAATCAGTTCGGGAGGAAGAAACTGCCTGTTGGTTTGTGCCATATCCCTGATATCATAAGAAACACAACCTGTGTAGTGTGCCACAGTCATTCCATATTCTTTATCCTTTTCCTTACGAACATGATGGCCAATAGTCGGTATGTCTAAAATCAAATAAAAAGCATGTATCTTGGTCAGAACAATTCATACAAAGACAGAATGACTTACCAAAGGTATTATCGAACCGCGTAGCCTGATCGATGATATGCAGAATACCGTTTGGCTTGGCCATTAACGCCTCAAGACAACTTCGGTTGTCAGGGAAGTTTAAACGTTTCGATTGCAAATTCTCGTCGGACAATTCTTGCTGAACAAATTAATTTACTGTTCAAATTGTAAATCAAATAATCAAAGAAATGACTCACCATCTCCCAGGCGAAAATTTTTTGATTGAAAAAGAATTGCATTTGTTCGTTGAAAGTGTTGACTAGTAATTGATTGAAGTCATTTGAATGGAAACATTCAAAACCTCCAAAGTCGATGAGCTTGATTGAGTATTTATCGCCACTGTAAAAAGATAATTTATTTTAGTATATAAAAATCTTCCAAAGAAAATCATATCGCCTGCTAAGAATCATAGTGGCGAAAGTCCGAAAATTCAAATTTTGAGTTAAGCCTACCAAACGTTGTTAAAACCACTTCTCTTTTTGAGTGTCTAACATGGGAGTAACTAGAGAATTCGGCTGGGAGGCCCCTCGCCGGAGGGGGGGGGGGGGGCATGGAGGGCCTGGAAGGCCCCATATTGTTTCAATTTTTCTTGGGGCGGGGATCAATTCCTCCAATAGTTCATTATATTGTATTAATATAATAGTTATTACTTACAAGATGAGTCTGTTATGAGCCAGTTGAAAGTTGGCTTGATTGACAAGAGAATCGACGAGGCGTGAATAAGCGATAGAAGCTAAAGAATCTCTAGACAGTCGAGCTTCATCGACGCCTCTAGATCTCCGCATCGCCGTCGATCCATCCACAAAACAAAAATGGCACATCGCCCATGAAAGTCTTTTTGCATCTACTTCCCAGAGTGCGGCAACTATAAAAAGAATTCACATAGAAAAATTATTTGTAACTCTGAATAAAATCTTCTTTAATAATACCTACAAAAGGAATTTTAAAATGACTGGTTCGAATACTTATGCACAGAGGCGTGCCGAGACAGTTGGGGGCCTGGAGCGTCACTAGAAGAGGGGGGGGGGGGGGGGGTACAAGAGTTCAATGTGGAAAAAATTTGTTTCGAAAGTTTATTTTTCTATCCTGAGGAAAAATTTTTCCCCTCCGGTGGAAATTATTTTACCTTCGGCCTGGGGCGGACCCCCCCCCTCTCCCCCACTCGGTGCTTATGCATAAAGAAATGAAAAATAAGATTATATTAGAGTGTCATTTGAGGATAAGTTGAAAGAACTGATAACTTTAATAAAATACAAAACGTAATAGAGAGAATAAGAACATTTATTTTTATGGCTTTCATAACCCCTTCCCTTCTTGCAAATTAAAAGATCCGGTTAAAAAATGTAGGCCTTAAAGGCAGCGGCGTAACTAGCCTTTGAGGGCGGAGGGGGCGAAGGTCAACTAGGGCGCCGTTTTTTAAGTTGTAATATAATTTTAAAGAAATCTATCAATTTTTTGGACAATCTATCGAAAGAATATGATAAAATAACCGTCCCTGGGCTATATTTTAAATGCCCTAGGGCGCCTATGTCGGTATCGAGGGGCGCCAAAGGCTTGAAGCGCCTGGGGCGGAGGGGGCAGGTGCCCCCCCTTCGCCCCCACCTAGTTACGCTACTGCTTAAAGGGCCCTCACACTGACAAAAATGTTGTGTAAAATATTGAATAGTCGTGGACCCCTAACACTACACAAAAATATTATACAACATTTCATTGTCGATTAAACTTTTTGCGATGGAAAGATAAAATATTAACGGGTCTGTAAAAATTACTAAATATTAAATATCCCATTTTTTGTTCAAAATTTCTCCTCACACTTTCAATATATTTGCACAAAGACGGCATCTTCAAAATTTTTGTCAGTGTGAGGGTCCCTTTAGTCTTGTTAAGTTAGAATTCAAGTAGAAGAAGATAGAATGGTCGATCGGGCAATGAATCAGTTTACTGGCGGATTCTAGAAAGGGGTGGGTTTAAGCCCTCCTCTTTACCTATGCCAGGATTCGCTAATGTTAATAATAAAGACTAATAATCTCACTCTTTTCAACAATTTCCGGGTTTACAATCTGTGCTTGATCATTCATATCTTCAAAGATGATTTCACCCAAAAGCAAAATTGCTGCGAGAGATTTCCAGATCGACTCTCTCAGAGAATCATCAATCTAAAAAAAAGATATATATATATAGACAAACTATTCAACAAATTTCATTATTTATTCATTTATAAAACCTTAAGCGTTGCAAAATGTGCACAAATTTCTTTATATCGTTCTACATAATGTGTATTAGGTTCCCATGATAGCCATTTGTATGAATCAGCCGAGAGACCGAATTCTTGCAGTCTTGATTCAGAAGCGAGACCGGAAATAAAAATTGGTAAGATCTCGAAGTTACTCTGACCCCTGTAAAGAAAGAATATTAAGTTAAATAGGGACATTGATTAAAACGAAAATTAGTTATATATAAACTTTTTGACGTGTGAATATAAATATATGAGTCGTCTATTTCCAAAAAAAAATTTGAGATTTTAATTGCATGTTGTTGGCACAACTGAAATATACATTTAAAAATAGTTTTCCAGTGAAAAAAGTTAATAAATCCTATTTAAAACAAATACTGAAAGTCGAGTGGAAATTCAAACCGGGCCTATTTGCATTTCATTCCATTTCCAAATCTATCTTGTTGCAAACTCAGATACTCTTCTAAAACTACTTGCTTGCTAACATCTAAGATGGTGACTTTCACCCACTAGTTGTGGGCTTCCACAAAATTGTATAGTTCGGAAAACTGGGGGACATTTTTATTGCGCAAACCTATATTTCTACTCTTTTTAATAATGATTATTATTGGTTAACCTTCTACTTTATGGAATTTTCTTTTCTGTTTTGCGATGTTGATTGATACTGACCAGGGCCGGATCTACGGGGGCAGTGGGTGTGTGTGCCCCGGGCGGCAGATATCAGGGGGCGGCAATTGAAGAAAGATTTACTAAAAAAAGGTAAAATGATATGAATTTTGTGTAGAAAATTTTAAGGAGGGGGCGGCAAATTAAATTTTGACCCCCCTAAAAAATCTCCTTGTTCCGGCCCTGATACTGACCATTTGCATTTACACTGCTAAAACTCGCTAATTGCAAAAGGTACAATTCCAAAACTTGCTATTACAAAAAACTTTTCCAAAACTACCTAGTTGAATATTAAAACAGTTTATTACTGCTATATAGAAAATAATACCGACCTTGTGTCCTAATTTATTTACAGATTTTATAAACATAACAGTCATAAATCAACTCTTGACTTTAATAAAATACAGGTTTTTCTCGTTTCCTAAAAATTTGTTCCCGAAGCAACTAGACACTTTTGGAAATGGACGACTCATATAAACATGCTTTGCTGGAAAAATATTTTATCGTTTATAATCGCTAATGCAAACTTCAAAAAGCATGGATAAAAATTACCAAATAGGTTACTAAAAATATAGTTTATTTTAAAATGTATGCTAATAAAAAGAATTGAAGGATTGGCATACTTGTATTGATGTGCTTGATAGATGCGTGTTTTTTCTAGAAGATTAACTGCAAAGATGGCACCGCTCACTTTTCCTGAGACAGCGAAAGTGATCTCAGATGAAAGACAGAATCTTGTTGATGAGGCATTGAGAGGTGTTGACGCGGTACCGAATGGTTCCAACAATCTCCAGGCGGCTAGTACTTGTTCAGGAGAGCCATTCTCACTCTGTCAACAAAGAAATTCTATTAACTTTACGGAATTACAGATTAGAGCAGTTTCCCAGGGTTATTTTTTGGTAACCCTGTTTATTTTAATATTTTTGTAAAAAAAGAAAGTTGTAATACTATATCAGCTGTCAAAATATATAAAAGTTAGCTGTGAAAAAATATAATTAAGTCCTTTGTTGAGAAAAAACGAAATTAATTTCCGAACAACCTACTATTAAACCATTATATATATATACCTTTCCCAAAAAGAGAAGATGATCGAGAATCTTCCGGAGAGTAAAACTTTTGCCAGATCCCGATTCACCACCCACCAGGATCACCTGGGGCTCTTGGTTGTGAGTCATATCGTGGTAGGCAGCGTCAGCCACAGAAAAAACATGAGGAGCGTTGTCTGATCTGGATTTGCCCTCGTACTTTGCATGCCACTGCAAAAAAATTAACATACCTAATTATTTTAATGAAAATTCAGTACTAGTTCATTACAAGGTCCGGCAAACTACCAAGGAGTTTTAACAAACATTAAGTTAAAAACTTATATTTCCTATCAATAGTTAAAATAGTTTTTTTTTTTTTATTGTTGGGCATCAAGGCCATACAATTCCTCATTACAAAAAATAGTTTTGACTGATCGCTTTTGTGAATGTGGCATACTTACATAAAGTGTTCGCCGATCACTGGTCTATTTATTTTAAGTACATTTTTACTTTCTCTTACCTATGTTATAAAACCGAGCTTAATGAAGAGGATTTTATCATTTTTATTTATTTTACCTCTTCAGTATAGATATCCTGGAGCTTCTGATCATTTACTTGAAGTAGAATGTCGCCGATAAAGGTGGCCGCATTTCCATTAGCTATACGATCCATCAACTCCCGAGCGATGTCATTTTCATCTGCTGATTCCTTTAAAGCTACCAGATCCTCGACAAGAAGTCTCTCGTCTAAAGCGCCTGCATGAAGTCGCCCTGAATGAACTGCTTGTTCGGTTATCAAAGAATTTGCTGTCTTCTTACGGCCTTCTTCACTGAAGCCATCTTCAACTAAGGATTTTAGTTCTTGTGAAAACTGTAAAAACAGTTTCTCCTTTAATAGTCTTAGAATGATAAAAAAAATTAGCATTGTGACTAAGCGTTCTTAATGAAGAGGATTTGTATTAGATTATATCAACGGGAATCAGAATCAGAGTCAGTAGGAATAAAAAACCAACAACGGGAACAAAAGAAATTGGAATAAATGAAAGACTAAACTGGGGAGATATTTATAGAATTTGAATATTTCTTACATGATAATCATTTTCCGGGAGGTTTAAAATGAACGGGTGCTCTGTAAGCTCAATTAAATAAGGACGATGCTCAGGTTTCTTCTCTAAACACCTTAAAAAATATATATATTAAATATTTAATAAATGGATAAAGCAAAACAGTATATTTTACTCACTCGATTACAAAATCATGAAACTCCTCTGTCCAATCTGATCGTCGTCGTAATGTCGGTGGAGGATTATGCGCAATTTGAAAAAGAGCACGAGTAGGATGCATTCCTTCGAGTGGGGCTTGTCCTTCGCCCAATTCGATGGCGAAAATCCCTAAAATAATTAAATAGAAAAGTTCAAAAAATATCAATATTACTTTTTATTATCTTTATTAAATAAAGAGGAGACGATTAACCGTGCAGCTAAGATTTTATAATTCTGAGTTGAAAGCAACTCAAGTTCAAATACATCTAATGGCAAAAAATTATTCAACTTTATTTGAGATGCCTCCTTCTGAGGAAGGAAATGGGAACCCACCTCTGTATTATTCCCATGAAAGTTACTCCTCAGAGTAAGCACTAATTGAAAGAAAGAAATAATTTATTACTTTCTCTTATCTCAATATATGTTAATATATAGAGAGAGAAAGTATTGGAATCATGTCAAAAATTCGATGTTGAGATTTAGATGGATATACATGTTTTGAAGTCCTCTTCTGAATCCAAAAATGGCCCCTTTCTCCCTTCTTCCCTCCCCATTTTTTTCTTTTTTTCCTCTTCCTTCTTTTTTTTCTTCATTTTTTTTCATTTTTCTCATTTTCTTTTTCCATATATCTTTACATTTCATAATTATTATCTATTTCCCCTTTATCGAATTACATACAATCCCTATAATTACATTTTCCTTCGAATATATAATAAATTTCATAATTTTACATTAACCAAATATTTAATGATTTATATATTTTTATCTATAAATTATTTCCATACCATTTTATTTAACTCGACACTAAATACATTTGACCTAAATATTATTTTTGATTATCTTAGTTTGAGACGAAAAAACTCAGTATTTCGTTTTTCACTTTTTGGGGGAATAAATTTCTCTCTCCTTCCTTCTGTCCCACCGACACCCCACCCCCACACACCCTCTCACCGACCTTTCCCCCTTTTGCGGCCACCCCCTCCTCTTTTTCTCCCTTCTCTCCTTTTTTCAGGTGGTTTTAGCGACATGGTCTCTCTCTGTCTGGGTTCAATTTATTTAAGCATGAAGGAATTGAGCTAGGAGGTTGAAATTTTATATTTAAGTTAGGCCTCCACCTGAGGCGTGAAAATAAGCTTTTAATCAAAATCGGCCAAAGAGTACTAGTACTTTATTGATGTACATTTTCAGTTTTTTTCGATTTTCTCAAAATTCGCTCCAACGATTTTGTTTAAAATTCATAAAACAATTATTTTTTTAGATGCTCTTTAAAATGTGTATGCTCATTTTGGCATTGAAATCTTATGAAGACCACTTTACTCTTGTACTTCATAGGAAAGATAGGAGAAATGGTTGCCATGGTAACAAATATTAATATTTTCAGATATGTGTAGGATCGCAGCCAGGAAAGAAATCAGACAAAAATTTAATCAAACTTTATCTAATTTTATTACGATTGCCGACGTTTCGGACGCAAATCGTGCCCTTCTTCAGGACAATCGATAGTTAATGTCATTCGCTAGTTAATGAGTTAATGTCATTAACTAACGATTGTCCTGAGGAAGGGCGCGATTGCCGGCAATCGTAATAAAATTAGATAAAGATTGATTAAATTTTTGTCTGATTTCTTTCCTGGCTGCTGCCATCTGCTAATAGCTCAGCCATCATCTCAATATAAATATTTTCCCATACTTATAAATTTTACATCTTGAAACTTGAATTTTAATATAGTGGCGGAAACTAAACATATATCGACACAAAAAATCTTGTGTGAGAGCACAGAACACAAGTTTCGATTACCGAAGATAAGAGAAAGTTGTGTGCTGTGCAATCAGTCACAGCAGATTTTTTTTAGATTTATTTAAGGTCTTTTTGGGCGTTTGAGGCCATTTAGACCCCGACCCTAATTATTTCAATTCAGTGGTATCCAATCGAATTGAAATAAATTTCTTAATTTAACATGGTTGTATGTTTTTGTTAGGGAGCCAAGCGTTGGGGCGCTATTCCCACAATCATGTTAAATATATCTATGACTAGTTAAGTCCGATTCGAGGTATATTGAATTCTACTATCTTATTAAAATATAGAGATCTCGAAAAATATTTAACTAATCGCCTGGGACGGAATGCGAACCCTCAACCTTTGGCTACCAGAAGCTAATGTTCTACCTCTGAGCCATAGGTCAATGACTACTTTATTCTTTTTTACAAATAAAATAAACAGAAATATCCAAATTAAAGACAATTTTTAGTTCGATATTTTTTATTTGTCTCTATCGACTTTTCGAGGTCTTTCCATCATATTCTGAAAATAGGATAAAATTCCCATCGCCTTTATCGCCAAGAATTATCTCCAAAAACTCGACTAGGTTAATAAAATATTAAAATATCAGACTTAAAATTGTCTTTAATTTGGACTCCTTCTATTTATTTTTTCCAAAATCAAACAACAAAGTTTAAATACAATTTTCTATTAGAAGAATGATTTACCTAATCCCCAGACATCAACTCGGTTATCATAACCATCCTGAGAAGTAGTTGAAGTAACGACTTCTGGAGCCATCCAGTAGGGAGATCCGATGCATGTCAGTCGTTTGCTTTCCGGCGACTCCAACTGCCTAAAATAAATAAAGGTAGAAATTAATTATATTTATATCTAATTATTTAGCGACCAGTGGGCGGAGATGCGTTAATAGAATAAAATGTTTCAACATAATTACAGCAAAAGGATCTATTTATGACTGTTTAAAGGGTCAGTCATATGCGTGCTTTATTCTTTTCTTTTCAACTACTTGGGTAGCTCCTCCCACAGCCTTAGCCGTATACCCAGAAAGCTGACCACAGAGCTACTAACTGCCTCACTAATTTCCAAGTCAACTTGGAGATTTTGTGTTCCCATATTGAAGAAATTTGAAGCACAGAACACAACTTTCGATTAAAGAAGGTAAGAAAAAGTTGTGTGCTGTGCGACAGTCACACCATATTTTTTTTATTACTGATTCCGATTCTCTAGTTCTTCATCTTATATGATGAAATATTCAATTCATCAGAATCATTGTATTTTCTATAAAAAATATGAAAAAACAAGACTTTAAACTCATTTTTTCTCAAAACTAGATTTTTCATAACCAAAATTTTAAAAATTCACATCTTCCAAACAAAAAATGATTAAAAAAATTCTAAAAAGACAGGCTTGCTCAGCAGGATGTGTTCTGTACAGAAAGCATAAAAATTCAAGATAGTGTAATTGACAAAACAGCGCAAGAATATATCATAGAAGCCGTACAACCAGAGGTTTACTTTGCTTAAAACCTTTTTGCAGACGGCCAACTGCACTAATAAATTCTGACAAATGAAAATAAAAAATTTTTATTTTATTTCTTTACCTTGCATCTCAATCTGCAAAAAGGTTTAAGCAAAGTAAACCTCTTGTTGTACGGCTTCTATTTTGAGCCTGGTGAAGGTTTGGTACCTTTTCATGTGGATGGTCACAATTAATTTTCCAAAATATTTTAAGAGATTCAAATTATTACTACGTTATTCCCTTGGCCATGTACTTAATTTCAAATAGATTCATTGAAAATTGTATAGAATATATACATACATACATTTTTCCCATTTCATTTTTATATAGGGGCCTATATACTAGGAGATTAGGCGCCCAATGCTCATCAGGTGTTATAAATATTTATTAACTAAATACCCTCGAAAGATCTTGCTAAACAGAATAGTCCCTTAAATAAAATTTATAATCCCCCCTCCCCCCTAGAGGAAAATTCTGATTAAACCCCCTGCATAGAATTTTGATAAAATATATACCTGGCAATTCCAAAATCTCCAATTTTGATTTCTCCTTCTTTAGTGAGCAGAACATTGCTGCCTCGGATATCTCGGTGCATAAGGCCGCATTTATCGTGTAAAAAAAGCAATCCCTGCAATAAAAATAAAATTATCAGTTGGATGAATTTAGAAGCGAGTATATGCCTTTGGCGGACTTCGTGTCTAGCCAGAGGGGCTTAGCCTGCGGCGGACGCAAGCCTTTTCTTAATCAAGTGCCGCAAATTTTCAGTCAATTAATAATAAAATATTATTATTATTATAAGCTCAATCTTCATGCTATCACTTGTTGGTATTTAAGAAAATATTACATTCATTCGACCTATAATGCAATCAACTTGTATTGTTAAACCATGACAACTCTATTTATATATGAAAAATATGAATATACTCTTTGAAGGCTGAAGATGGCAGGGTTGATCCCAGCCGAAACGTTCCTAATAAAGAGTATTCGTTACTGAATAGAGGCTCTATTATTTGGCTGCATCCTCTTTCCATTAAACATATCAGCTACAGCCACGTTCTATTATTCAATTAATAAAATAAAATACATATCTGGCTTATTAAAAAATATAAATAATACATAATAAAAAAATTAAAATATATAAATATAAAATACAATAAAAAATACAAGTGAAGAGGGACCTAGAAACGTCATTTGAGGGGGGGGGGGCATTTGCCCCTCCCTGTTTTGCAATGTTTTGGTCTTAAAAGATACCAATTTCTATTGAAATTTCTACATCTAATTTTTGAGCGATAGCAGAACTTTCTCTCTATATATTTTTATATATATTATAAATTAAGGAGCACAGGAGGGAAAAAAATTTTGCCCCCCCTCCCGCAAGCAAATCTGAAATAACGTCCCTGAAGGGACCTCTTGTCAGCGAAGTAAAATTATTAATAGTCGAATTAGGTCAAAAATATCGATTTTTGGGTTTCGATCGAATACAATTTCAATACAGGTTTATTCGGTAATTTTAGCGATGAGAATTCCTTAAATATTACAAAATAAACCAATTAGTAACCTTAAATAGTTTTTCATTGTATTTAAATGCATTTTTCTTAAAATCCCGTTTTGTATATCTATAACTTTGCAAGGCTGTAACTTTTTTAGTTTTTGAGATATCAGAGTGATTTTGGTCTTAAAATGTTCAGGAAATTAACCTCTATAATAAAATATCAATAACTCAATTTGTGAAATTTCCGACAAGAGGTCGCGTTTCACTTTCCGCATCACATATACAGTGGCGGAGTGTCCGTCTGTCTGTCTTTATCCAATCCAAGTCCAAGGTCCCCGATCTCTCTAAGGAAAAAAATATAACAATTTTTATTATTTTTTCTTTTGAGATTTAATTATAATTGGCTTTAATTTTTCATAAGCCAAGGCAAAACTCAATGCTTTCCAATGGGCAAATTCTGAGCTTTCTAGAATTTTTTGTGCTTCTCCCTTTTGAGAATTTGGAGACCCAAGTATTTTTTCTGGACTCCCCATAACGTCCTCAATAAGACTGAAAAATTTGGTTTCAAAATTCTAAGAAGTTGGTTAAACAGAGCGTGACAAACGTACAGACAGATGGACACTCCGCTATTATAGGTCCTATAGAGAAAAAGAAGAAGAAATATATACCTTGATCACTTCCTTGAGGATGTATGCTATGTGCTCTTCGCACATTCGACGCTCGTATGAAATAAGACCTCGAACGAGATCGATCACAGGACCATATTCGCAGAGCTGTCGAAAAAAATTAAATTTCTAACAAATGTAGGCTATATATCAAATAAGTTACAATTTGATATTTACCTCAAGAACAAACCAGATTTCCTGTCCAAAATTAGTCATTTGTCGGAAGGCGCCTAAGAATTCTACCACATTGGGATGTGAAGATAAATTCTTGAGAACAAGATTTTCATTATTGATGAGTGAACGGGAATGCGGATCCAACCTTTGGATTTTGATTGCCACTTGACGATCATCTGTAAAAATAGGAAAAGATAAAGAAAAATGTTATCATGAAATTTATGATCTTATTCAAAAGAAAAATGTCGAAAGGTTCAATTTTGCTTTCTTGGTAGTATCTTAATATCCCATATTTCATTCACATATAGGTAAAATATCTTTCAAAATTAGATTTGTTTTAAAAGCATATCTTCGTCAAAAAAAATATTCGAAAAAATATTTTGTAAAAATAAGTTCTAATAAAAAATTAAAAAAAAAAGAAAGTAGAAAATTGATTGTCCATTAGGGTGGGCCAAAAAAATCGATTTTTTTTTTAACTTTCTACACTAAAAAATTGGTTCCTAGACACCTTTAAAAAATGCTCTCCGAAGATGAGCTCTTAATTTTAATAGGATTTAATAGGATATATATATTTGATGTTCTGAGAATGGACTTTGTTAGGCTGCCCGAAATATTAGAGAAATAAATTATTTAATTGAGTAAAATAGCTGGTTTATTTTCTCCAAATCATCTAATTGATTTTTTGCCCTCGGGGCATGGCGTAGAGGTTAGCGTGCTAACCTCATATACCAAACGTCGCGGGTTCGGACCCCAGGCAGTCCGATGATTTTATTTAAGCCAATTGGATACCAAATGGCTTAAATAAGAATGCCTGGACCCCATATATGTATATTTATTCAATAACGGTTATCGTCAAAGTCTTAAATGGCCTGAGTTGCCGAAAAGACTGTGTGAATGTGTGTGTGAGTGTGAGTGTGAATGAGAAAAAAGTGTGTGTTAAAAAAAAAAAAAAAAAAAAAAAAATTGATTTTTTTTTTTTTTCAAAATTATAATTAAAAAAAATAAAATTGTTCTCACTCTGTTGAGAGTCGGTGGACTTGAACACTTGTCCATAAGCTCCAACGCCAATTTGCTCCGCCAAAACGAAACGCTCAGCCACTAAATTCAATGCTTCCAATCCACCTGTCATCTCTGAATCAAGTTACTATCTCAAATGCAGCACAAATCGAAGAAAATTTGAAGCCTGACAAGTCTGCTTAACTTTTTAGGGCTTCTAATTGCCGAGAAGCCTAATAAATTTGTTGTTGTGCAGATATAGGCCCGAACAAATCAATTCTTTTTAATTTGCTGAATGAATTGTCGAATAATAGATGACTAGTTTTATAAAGTATACACAACGAAAAATAATAAAGTATATTGTACAGTGAGGTACAATATTAAGTCCCATCCATGCGTTTTCTACTTGTGATTATTTCATTGTTTTTAAAAAAATATTATAAATTTTTTAATGGAATCTTTCATGGTTCAAATCTAGAAAATTTCCAATGAATATTTTCATTTTCTTTTACAAAAACAATGAAATAATCACAAGTAGAAAACGCATGGGTGGGACTTAATATTGTCCCTCACTGTATATAATAATTTAATGAAATAGACAGTTGTATATTGTACTGATTGTCTAGCTGAAGGCTGTTTATTATGCACAATATACGTTATTATTTTTTGTTGTGTATTCTTTATAAAACTAGTCATCTGTTATTCGACAATTAATTCGTCCTGAAGATGGGCCGCGGACGTCTAAGAAAAAATAAAAATTATTAGGTTTACATATACACTGGGCCTCAGAGGTTTTTTTTTAAGGAAAAAGTGGGCCGCACATTAAAAAAGGTTGGGAACCGCTGGCCTAGGGAGGTAAAAAACAACAAACCAGTGAAAAAGAAAAGACAAAAAAATTATAGAAAGATAGTAATAATTAGTTTTGAAAAAAAAAAAAAAATAGAAAATTATCCAGAATATTGAAAAATTAATATTTATAAAAATCTGGTGTGACTGGCGCACAGCACACAACTTTCTCTTACCTTCGGTAATCGAAAGTTGTGCACTGTGCTTGTCACACCAGATTTTTTGTGTCGACATGTATTTAGTTCCCGGCAGTAGGGAATATTTGAATTCAGATGTAAAATTTATAAGTATGGGAAAATATTTATATTTTGTTACCATGGCAACCATTTCTCCTATCTTTCCTATGAAGCACAAGAGTAAAGTGTGCTTCAAACAATTTTGTGGGCAAAACGAGAATATACATTTGAAAGAGCATCTAAAAAATAATTGATTTTTGAATTTTAATCAAAATCGTTAGAGCGAATTTTGAGAAAATCGAAAAAAACTGAAAAAGTACATCAGTAAAGTACTAGTACTCTTTGGCCGATTTTGATTAAAAGCTTATTTTTCCGGTCCCGGGGGTGTTTAACTTAAATATAAAATTTCAGCCTCATAGCTCAATTCCTTCATGCTTAAAATTTGACACACACCCACCCACCCACCCACCCACCCACACACACACGACAGACCATGTCGCGAAAACCACTTTTTTGGATTCTGGGGACCTCAAAACGTGAAGACCATCAAAACTCGACATCGAATTTTTGACATGAACCAATACTTCTCTCTATATATATATTACATATACATAGGTAAGAGAAAGAAAAAAGAGTAGTAGGCCAAATATTTGCCCAATTTGCAGTGAAACATCTGTTCTCTTTGAATGAATGCGATCCGTCACTCCTTTTGACATTAGCTTAGATAAGTGAGCCATTCTTAGTTGTGTCCCTTCTTATTCCAGTTAGTTAAGTGTAATGGATTCTTCCCAGGCAAACTAGCAGAAACGAGCACATGATGAAAAGGTCCATTCAAGCACACCAGGCTGCAATAAAGAGTTAGAAAAGGAGCCGAGCAAAAATTGAAACACTCTAAAGGAAATTTCAACTTAATAGAGGCAAGTTTGAAGGGCTTTAGAACGAAAAAAAAGAAGAAACAAGCAGATGATGGGAAATTATCACCATTTCCATCTATCTTTCTTTTCAATTTGCCAATAGAGAAAAGGGTCTCAATAATTTTTTTTTATATCAATTTTTAATTTTTTGAAACGATAAAAAAACATTTTTTTATTATGTCAATTTTTTCGGCGTCATGCCTATCGCTGGATATTTACTCAGCCATTAAAGAGAAATGGGAGCATTATCAAACCTTGTAAGGATCGAAATGTACTTGTAGAAATAAAAATAAAACAAAATTTCGAGACAATTATCTATTTTTTGATAGGCATTTTTTAATCTTGCACTGACTATTTAATCAAGATTTGAGGGTCGATTTTTGGATCCTCTCAAGATCTTCCCGTTCTCGAGTGAAATAAGAGAGAGATAGCAAATAGTTTGTGAAAGCAATAGTACATGATTGATGCTGGTTTGAAATTATAGCAAATAATAAATATTTCATATAAAAACACGGTACGAATTAATACAACCACATAAGAGATTTGGTCATAAATAATACGTGAATTAAAGATTAAAGAAAACACTTTTATTTTATTTTGGAATCATTTCATTAAAGTAGTTTAGAAAGAAAATAAGAATGAATATCTTTCCCAGATTGAGAAGATAAACGAGAGCTGATCGAGGATAAACATTACACCACCCATTAGGGTCACCTGTGGCTTTTGATTGTGATTCATATGGATTTTATCCATAGATAATATGATTTTATCTTTATTTGAAGCTATTTGGTTTACCTTTTTGTAAACGTTTATACGCCATCTGCTATTTCATCTGCTGATTCCTTTAAAGCAAACAGATCCTCGACAAGAAGTCTCTCATAGGTAGTCATCCTGAGTGGAGTGTTTGTTCAAAAAAATCAGAGAGCCTTGTCCACGAAGTCCTCCATTCAACTAAGGATTTGAGTTCTGAAAATTTCTAATAGGTCAAATTTTCAAATCATATTGTAATGCTGAAAACAATGTAAAAATTGATACAATTAAAATTACTCCTTGTAGGTAAAAGGCTAAAACAAGTGGAGATTATACACCTGTCAGATCAGAAATACGTAATTCGTTTTACTAGAAGAGCAAATGACAGGAAAAAGAGAGAAAGGTTTGGAAAGTTAGTAAATAATAAGACAATTCTGTTAGGGATAAAATATGGATATTTAAAGAATACCTCGATTCTATTAAATATGAAAAAAATAGGAAAGAATATATGAGGTAAAGAATGTAAATATATAGAGTAAGTAAAATATAATAATTTGATGACTCACCCCAAAAATATTAAAATATGTCCGAGATAATAATAATAATATTGTGTAATAATGATTTATTAAACAAAATATAGAATCATTAAATTAAATAAAAATTGGAGGGATATATTTTTTAATAGGCGCGAAAGAGAATGTACACCAGCGCTCTCGAAGGCGTCTTTGTAAAATTCTAATTTAAAAAATTATAATGCTATTGTGCATAATGATAATTTTATACTGATTAAGAATTCATATTCAAAATTTATAGATTTCATAGTTAAAAAAAAAAAAATTAAATTATCATTATACAAATTTTCATTTGACTCCGCTCGTGTGACGTCAAATGGCCACCATCAGGGAATAAACGCCTGGCCACGCCACCATCTTCCAATGGCATTACATATGCGAGATCCTTGTTGACCTTGACCCATAGACCTTGGCCTTGAGTATCTATGTAAAGGGCAAATGACATCATGGCGCGCTGGCCAACCCCCCTCCTCACATCAAGGGCAGATACAGGGGGAGTAAAGGGGGTAATTACCCTCCCCCAACCAAGATTTGAAAAAAATATTTTTTTTCGAAAAAAAATTTATTTTCAATGTAAAAAAAATTAATTCTTAAAAATTTGATTTGTATTTATATTCTGGCAAACAAGTGCGACCAGTCACAACAGATTCCCCCCCCCCCCCCCGAGAAACACCTCTGGATCCGTTCTTGCCTCACATAAGACATAAAAAACAGTTAAAAATAAAAAAAAAGTGCAGGAGGTGGATTTGAACTCGCGAAGTTTGGTTACGTGAGATTGGAAAAAATTGTGGACGAGTTAACCACTTGAGCCAAACTTTAGTTATTACAATCACGGGAAAATAAGCCATGTAAGAAACATGAAATAAAAGAAGTATTAAAAAAATTTTAATATTGCACATATGATATATCATTTTTCATTATTTTTTATGAGGATTAATAATTTATAATCCAAATAGCAATAGCATAAATAGTTTTCAAATAATTCAATGGGCAAACGTCAGATTGTTTATGCCTTGATGTAATTAAACCAAAAACTCTATCTAACATATGATAGATGTCATTAATTCTTGAATTCCCCCCTGATTCCAGAGAACTAAAGCCCTTTTAATTATATGATCTAATTTGGGAGTTATTAGCGATCAAAGTTAAGCTTATTTTCGACCTTGATGTCATATCAACACTCAATTCTATATATTATCGAAAAAGATTATTTAGCATTGTCTGATTAAAACCAAATTTTTACCAGAGATTTATAATTAAATAATGAGTTTTTTTCTAAAGTTTCATTGAGATTGGTAAAGAAATAAATAAAATATTGACTATTTTGTAAATTGAGTTTTAGAATTCGGGATCCCGGATGGGTAAAGAGAGCCGTCTATGAACCGTGTCTAGGCTTCCATCTGAGATCCAAATTCTAAAACTTAATTTATAAAATAGTCAATATTTTATTTATTTCTTTACCAATCTCAATGAAACTTTAGAAAAAAACTCATTTTTTAATTATAAATCTCTGGTAAAAATTTGGTTTTAATCAGAAAATGCTAAAAAATTGATAATATAGAATTGGGTGGTCAGGCCTTTAGGCCCGAGTTTGGCTTATGTTTGATCGTCAATAACTCTAAAATTAGATCATATAATTAAAAGGGGTTTAGTTATTTGAAATCAGGGAAAATTTAAGAATTAATAACATGTGTCATATGTTATATAGAGTTTTTGGTTTAATTACATTAGGGCATTCACAATGTGACGTTTTCCCATTGAATAATTTGAAAACTATGGATGCTTTTGAAATTTGGATTATAAATTATTAATCTGCATTAAATGTAGTAAAAAATGATATATCATATGTACAAAATTAAAATTTTTTTAATAAGTTTTTTATTTACTGTTTCTAATATGGTCTATTTTTCCCTTTTTAAATTAAATCAAAGTTGGCTGGATCGGTAAAGTGGTCGACATAATTTTTTTCCTATCCTCGCTTTACCAAACATTGCGAGTTCAAATCCAACTCGTGCACTTTTTTTTCATCTTAATTATTATCAATTTCTTTTTATTTTTAATGCTAATTTAAACTCAAGATAATAAGGAATAATTTCCAAAGAAGAATGCAGCCAAATTTATTTCATTTGATTTTAATAAAAATTCTTAATCACTTGTTGACGTTTCGGTTCGGATTTGAACCATGATCGGAGCTACAAACATGGAAAATAATACTAAAGATGTTATTATTAAAATCAAATGAAATAATTTTGGCTGCATTCTTCTTTGGAAATTATTCCTTATTATCTTGAACATAATACTAATTTATACTCTCTTATAGAAATGTAAAATTTATTTTAAAAAGTTGAACGGGAAAAAAGATATATATCTTGATAGATAATGAGATAATTATACAAATATAGATCAGAGATAAAAAGATTAAACGTTTTAATTATTTTACAATCCTGGAATTTCTCACTATTTTAAGTTTTCAATTATTATAAAAAAGATAGGCATATCATTACAGTCATGGAACTTTTCTAAAAATTTTATAAATAAAAAAAATATTGAGAACATTTGGTTAAGCAAAGCCAAGGAGTGCTTAACCATGGATAGGTGACCCGCGGAGTGTTGAACTGTCTGTCACATGCCGGGAAGCAGTGGCGTACCGGGGGGGGGGGGCGGTCCGCCCCAGGCCCCGAGCCGGCATAGGCCCCCATATATTTATAAAGAAAAAAATTTATGAAAATTTCTCTTTGAGAGGCCCCGGGGCCCTCAGGGTTCAAGTAAAAACGTAAAAATTTAGATAAAAAAAAAAACAAAATTTAATGAAAATTTCTCTTTGAGAGGCCCCGGGGCCCTTGGGGTTCAGGGATATACGGTATTTTAAAAATATTTTTGTGTATGGAGGAGAAGGATATTTAAAGATGAGCACCCCCCCCCCCTAAAAAAAAAATTCAATATAAGGCCCCCTCTTCTAGTGCCGCTCCAGGCCCCCAACTGCCTCGGTACGTCTCTGCCGGGAAGTCTTTTAAAATATAAATTAAAAATAAATATCTACTTTACTCACGAAGAAAAAAATAAATCCCACCTCTTTAATTAATCAAAAAGTTTAATTAAAATATTTTTCCATTATTAAAATAATTTATCTTTTTTTTTGATTTGATGAATATAATAAAAAAATATATTTTTATTTCTTTAATTGTTTCTGAGAAAATGGATGACGTTACTCATTGGTTGAAATCAGACTCTCTCTCATTATCTTCCCTCTCTTTCTACTAACTAGGTGAATAAATAAATCATTTTAATCCAATTTAGAAAATATATAATTTTTTAAATGTATTTTTAATATATAATCAATCAATGTAATTTTTTTTTATTAATATAGGGCCTAGGAGGCTATATATATATATATATATAAATTATTTATATTTTTATTCAAAATTCAATAAATTTGTGTTAAAAAATGGTCCTTAATAACAGGAGAATTGAATAGTAGAGGAGTATCTTGGCGCTAAAATAAATAATACTCCTCTCTGATTTTGAACTCCGGGTAGTTTAAAAAAAATTATTATCATTGGAATTATTTGTAATTTATTAATAATATTCAATTATAGTAATCAACTAACTGATTTGTGCTGCACCCTTGTGGAGAAGTTAAAAATTATACTTATTCTAAACATCTCCACAAGATGGTAGCACAAATCAGACGATATACTTTTTATATTATAAATAAAAAAATACACAATTCCAATGATGATAAGTCTTGAGATGTATCAGGAGATTAAAAACAGAAAGGAGTGTAAAGTAAAAGAATATAGCATTAATAACTCAAAAACTTATAGGAATTTGGGGATGAAAATAATTTCCCTGTAATCCCTAGAAGATCCTCTTTAAGCCAAGGGCGGATACAAGGGGAGGGGTAAAGGGGGGGTAATTACCCCCCCCCCTGAGATTTGAAAAAAAAATACTTTTTTTCGAAAAAAAAAAAATGTATTTTTATTGTAAAATTTTAAAAATTAATACTTAAAAATTTGATTTATATTTATATTCTGGCAAACAAGTAGAGAATGCACCTTTAAATTACCAAAATTAAGAAAAAAATGTGTGCTGTGCGACCAGTCACTCCAGATTACCCCCCCCCCGAGAAACACCTCTGGATCCGCCACTACTTTAAGCATATAAAATTTCATTTCAAAATTCCAACGGGAAGTTCGTTGCCTAAATAGTGCGTGACAGACAGACGGACAATAGCGAATTACCAGTGGCGTAGCGAGGGGGGAGCAAGGGGGGTCATCATGCCCCGGGCGCTACTCACAAAGGGGCGCCAAATGGTCCGCAAAACAAAAAATTGCTGGATAATTTTTTATTTTTATTTTAATTGATTGATTTCTGGATGAAAATATACATTTAAAAATCTAGTCTTGTTTTCTCAACTACATTTTTTGTCTCAAATTTAAAGCCTAGCTTGAGCCTCTGACTTTATTTATTTTACGTTATTTATTTATTAATTTACGAGTATATTTTACATATAATATTATATGGTTTTCGAATGGGGGGGGGCGCCAAAAAGGTATTGTGCCCCGGGCGCGAGTTAAGCTCACTACGCCACTGCGAATTACCAGTAGCGAATTAACAATATATATAGATATTTAAATGTTATATCTTCTAAATTAAATACAAGATTTCAAGGTCATTTATTTCGCAGAATACTATTATAATAATGAAAACGAAATTCGAAGCGCCATAACCATCTCAAAAATTTTATATTTTATAAAGAGAGAAGGAGTACAAAATTCAAATTGTGAGAGTCATTTAAAAGCCCCATTTTATGTGGGCGTAGCCAAAGAAAAAATTTGTAATTAATTCAAACGACCAGATTTTCATTTTGTCATAAATCCTTTCTCTCATAAATGAATGAAATTATAAGTTAAAATAAAAAAGAAATTGATAATAATTAAAATGAAAAAAAAGTGCACGAGTTGGATTTGAACTCGCAATGTTTGGTAAAGCGAGGATAGGAAAAAAATTATGTCGACCACTTTACCGATCCAGCCAACTTTGATTTAATTTAAAAAGGGAAAAATAGACCATATTAGAAACAGTAAATAAAAAACTTATTAAAAAAATTTTAATTTTGTACATATGATATATCATTTTTTACTACATTTAATGCAGATTAATAATTTATAATCCAAATTTCAAAAGCATCCATAGTTTTCAAATTATTCAATGGGAAAACGTCACATTGTGAATGCCCTAATGTAATTAAACCAAAAACTCTATATAACATATGACACATGTTATTAATTCTTAAATTTTCCCTGATTTCAAATAACTAAACCCCTTTTAATTATATGATCTAATTTTAGAGTTATTGACGATCAAACATAAGCCAAACTCGGGCCTAAAGGCCTGACCACCCAATTCTATATTATCAATTTTTTAGCATTTTCTGATTAAAACCAAATTTTTACCAGAGATTTATAATTAAAAAATGAGTTTTTTTCTAAAGTTTCATTGAGATTGGTAAAGAAATAAATAAAATATTGACTATTTTATAAATTAAGTTTTAGAATTTGGATCTCAGATGGAAGCCTAGACACGGTTCATAGACGGCTCTCTTTACCCATCCGGGATCCCGAATTCTAAAACTTAATTTACAAAATAGTCAATATTTTATTTATTTCTTTACCAATCTCAATGAAACTTTAGAAAAAAACTCATTTTTTAATTATAAATCTCTGGTAAAAATTTGGTTTTAATCAGACAATGCTAAATAATCTTTTTTGATAATATATAGAATTGAGTGTTGATATGACATCAAGGTCGAAAATAAGCTTAACTTTGATCGCTAATAACTCCCAAATTAGATCATATAATTAAAAGGGCTTTAGTTCTCTGGAATCTGGGGGAATTCAAGAATTAATGACATCTATCATATGTTAGATAGAGTTTTTGGTTTAATTACATCAAGGCATAAACAATCTGACGTTTGCCCATTGAATTATTTGAAAACTATTTATGCTATTGCTATTTGGATTATAAATTATTAATCCTCATAAAAAATAATGAAAAATGATATATCATATGTGCAATATTAAATTTTTTTTAATACTTCTTTTATTTCATGTTTCTTACATGGCTTATTTTCCCCTAATACAGTTAACTAAAGTTTGGCTCAAGTGGTTAATTCGTTTACATTTTTTTCCATTCTCACGCAACCAAACTTCGCGAGTTCAAATCCACCTCCTGCACTTTTTTTATTTTTAACTGTTTTTTATACCTCATGTGAGTGGGGGGGCTGGGATGAGAATGAGTGTAAATAGTAATCTAATATTATTCCTGAATTTATTCTATTTTATTTATGATTTTTAAATTGAATCGTGTGCGCGCTTCAATAGGCAGCAGCTATGACATTATAGGAGTTGAGCGATAGTTGGTCGATTTTTTTGTCAAAAGTGCAGATCAATCGCTTTTGATTAAAAAATGGAGTTGATCCGCAGTTGTGTCGTGTGCGCACCTTCGTTGAACTTAATTCATATATCCCATCGGCTAAACTATCGTTGGACTAAAAATCGACCTTGTGCGGTCAGCCTAGGAATTCATATTCAAAATTTATAGATTGCATAGTTAAAAAAAAAAATTCAATTATCATTATTTAAATTTTCATTTGAATAACCTGGACTCGTGTGACGTCAAATGGCCACCATCAGGGAATAAACGCCACGCCACCATCTTCCATTACATATGTCGCATCCTTGTCCTTGTTGAACTTGGCCCATAGACCTGGACCTTGTGTATATTTGCCTGTTTTATATGTTCTTTTTTATAAACGTATTAACAATTTTTTATATACTGTATATCTAAAAGTAAGTTCCTTTTTTTTTATATATATAGAGAATAGATAGGTCTACATTAAAAAAAGCTATGAATGACTAACGATTATAACATATAATATATAAAACTTCTAAATAAATAAAGCTCGTTATTTTAAATTCCAACAGCTCGTAACACTAGTGCACTACCAGAATCTGTAAAATATTGTCAAAAGTCGAATGAAGCAGTTGAATAATCTGGAAATAAAAAAAATCTGGTCTGACTGGTCGCACAGCACACAACTTTCTCTTACCTTCTGTAATCTAAAGTTTTGTTCTGTGCTTGTCCCACTGGATTTTTTTCTGTCCAGATATATTTAGTTTCGGACAGTACGGTACATTCGAGAGTGGTAGAATTTATAAGAGAAAATATTTATATTTTGTTACCATAGCAATCATTTCTCCTATCTTTCCTATGAAGTGCAGAGTGAAGTGGTCTTCAGAAGATTTTAATGGCAAAATGAGAATATACATTTTAAAGAGCATCTAAAAAATAATTGATTTTTGAATTTTAATCAAAATTGTTGGAGCAAAGAGAAAATCAAAAAAAAAAACAAACAGAAAAAGTGCATCAGTAAAGCACTAGTACTTTTTGGCCGATTTTGTTTAAAAGCTTCGTGTCACATGCCCCCTGTACCTAACTTGAATATAAAATGTCAATCTCCTAGCTTTTTTCGTTCTTGAGATATTTTGTTCACAGGCAGACCATGTCACGAAAACCACTTTTTTGGATTCAAGAGACTTCAAAACGTGTATATCCATCAAAATCTCGACATGGAATTTTTGAAATGAATCCAATACTTTCTCTCTATATATTAACATATATAGGTAAGAGAAAGCAATAAAAGGACTATTTGATTTATGTCCTTTCGAAGTGTCTTGGATTAACCAACACCCCGCACACTTTCAGGACACCGACCGAAATAAGAAAAGTAAGACCCGTTTTTTGTTTCTATTATATCATGGAATATTTATAGCTATTTTTTTTTATTTTTTTGCTCTCTGAACGACTTTGAGAATGATTTCTTCGCTTGTCTAGTGTAAATAAAGCTTCATTTTAGTGTTTATTGCTATAATTTTCTAAATATCTATATATCTGCACTTATGATTTTCCTACAGAAGTGTTTGTAATAAAGAAAAGATAGTTGCTAAGAGGAAAGATAATGTTTTCTTCACCGTCACTTCTTCCTGTTGATTAATCATCCTTCTAACGCATTAACTACATTCTAAATTTATATATATATATATATATATATTTGAAGGAGGTATATAGCTGAGTGTTGATAATCAAATAGGAAGAATATAATGAGCAAGCAGCTAATTATATTTCATTTTATTAAGAAACCAGGGCCGACATTTCGGTCACGTATGGGACCATCTTCAGGGCCAGGTTAATGTCTGAAAATACATATAATCCTCGCCAAGTTATATTGGGCATACACAATTGCATGTAGCTTAATCATGACAATGCCTCAAATTATGTTGTTACAATACTGGTATTGTAACAACATAATTTGAGGCATTGTGTTGTTACAATACCAGTATTGTAACAACATAATTTGAGGCATTGTCATGATTAAGCTACATGCAATTGTGTATGCCCAATATAACTTGGCGAGATTATATGTATTTTCAGACATTAACTGGCCCTGAAGATGGTCCCATACGTGACCGAAATGTCGGCCCTGGTTTCTTAATAAAATGAAATATAATTAGCTGCTTGCTCATTATATTCTTACTATTTGATTATATATATATATATATATATGAAATATTCATTCAAAATAACATTTTTATTAATTTGACCATTGATAGACAATTCATAAAGGATTTATTTTGTGTCGTTTAATAAAAAAAAAACAGATTTATTTGTTTAATAAATATATATTTATAATATAATAATTAAATTTCGTTAGTTTTTTAGTTTATCATTTATTCGTTTGTTTTTCGTTATTTTTAAGTTGCATTTGCACCAAGCAGGCGCCCCTTTACTATCATTTTCTTTCGTTCCCATGGATTTTCGATTGGCTGTCAAAAAGAACGCTCAAAACGTGAGGAACTGAACGAGCGATCGCTCACTTGGTGTAAACGCAGTTTTACATTCATAAATTAATAATACAAATAACGAAATTACAAAAAAATGTATATTAGGATTAATATAGAACAATATTAAATTATAATCTAATAGTGAAAATTAAATAAATAAAACAGTCAGACTTAATAACGTTACACATTCATATTTATTAAGGTCCATTAAGAAAGTGACACTTTTCTAATTAAATAAATGACATTTTGGTTGCAATATGTTATGAATAAATAGAAATTTAAAAAAAATCTTTGTATTAGTGAGTTATCTTAGTTATGTCTTTTTAGAGAAAATTTTAATTAAATTAAAAAATCTTTGGCTAAATTCAATCAAATTTTTATTATCAACTTAATTTCTAATTCATTTGACAAAATTAATTAAAATGTTGTTAATTACTAGTATATGTATATTAAGTTGGTAAATACAACAAATTAATCAAATTATATATTGAATTACTTGTGGTTATTTAAGGCTTTCTACTTCACGGTAATACGCCCGGCCTGGACTTGAAAAGCTGATCCAATTTATGATGTCCTCGACGCTTTCAAAGATTACACCCGGCTTATGGTTCAACAACGAGTGGAAAAGCGTTGACCCACGGCGGATCCTGAAGAACCTCCAATCCGATCTCATGGATTCACAAATTTATAAATCTCTGGTTAATATATCCCCAGCTGAGAATTATAGTGGCGAAAGTCCGAAATTCAACGATTCGAGAAAGAAAGTTTTATAAACTTATCCATTTAAATAGCGGGGCAACAAATGAATAGACCAGAAACAATAGCAAAGAATGGAAATATATATTCGCCACTTTGGCTCTCAAAAGAGAAGACGTTTTAACAACGTTTTGTAGGCTTAACTCAAAAATTGAATATTCGGACTTTCGCCACTATGATTGTCAGCAGGCGATATGAAGGGGTCGGCTGTAGATATTGCTAACCCACAATTATAACAAACCCGACTTTTCAGCAGCATCATTGTGCACATATCTATACTAGTTGTACACTTTGTTTCTCAGCCTGATATTGCCATTAGAAGGCTTTCTGACTGTAGCAAACTTCCTATTGGTTTTTGGTTTGTTTTTTAAGTTTAAAATTGAAATATCTCAGAACTATATATTTGTGGGTTGACACTAGGGTCCGACCGAAACAAGATTTTCAGCCGAAACCGAAACCGAAACCGAATATTCGGCCTCAACCTTAGTTTGGCCGAAACCGTAACCGAAACCGAAACTTGTATTTCCTATAAAAATTTTTTTTCATTTTACTTTTTTTTTTTGAATTTTTTTTCCCTCCCGTGAAAATCATTTTATCTTTTTTTTAGGGAGACTAAAATTTTTTCTCCCTCAAGAGCAAATTATTTGACCTTTTTTTTTTTTGCATCGAGTCTCATCCCATTTTTTCAGACTCTGGTTTCGCCGCCGAAAGGTTCGGCCACTTTTTGGCCGAAACCGAAACTACGGCCGAAACCATGATTTTTGGCCGAAACTGGCCGAAACCGTAACCGAAACCGAATATTCGGTCGGTTCCTAGTTGACACTATCTGCTCCTGAACCCTTCATATATACATTTTATTTAATTTACATTCTCCCCATAGTTAATTCTGAGTTTTGATGTTTTTATTATAACAAAAAAATTACATAAATTTAATGTTTTCTTTTGGTGTTTGAATATTCTATAAAACAATGACAATTTGTGAAGTGGCTGTTGTATTTTAACAATAAATAAAGGAGCAGGCAGCCAGGAAATAAGCATCTACAAAATGAAACTCAAGACTATTGGAGACAGTTTCGGCTTTTATAATGCCATTCTCAGTCTATCTATCAGAGTCATTGAACTCAAATGCCAGCGCATTGAGCAACCATTTGGGCCGGTGCCTTCGGTGGAATGAGTAGAATGAGCAATAATTCTTATTGCTTCTGTAATCGAAAGTTGTGCACCGTGCTTGTCACACCAGATTTTTTATGTCGAGATATATTTAGTTTCCCATAGCACTTTAGTTCCAAACTTGCATTTTTTACTTTAAATAAACTTGGTTATTTTTCAAAATTTTAATCTCATATTTGGACATTTTATACATAATAGAGAATCCTAAATAAATATAAAATTTCATAAGAATCGATAAAATTTTTTTTAAATATGTTTTAAGGAAGATGCGGAAAATGAATTTGAAAAATCTGAAATATAACATCAGTAAAGTGTACTTCCACATAATTTTCAGGGCAAAATGAGAATATACATTTTTAAAAGGTTGATAAAAAAATAATTGATTTATGAATTTTAATCAAAGTCGTTACAGCGGATTTGAGAAATTCGAAAAAACCTGATAAAGTGCATCAGTAAAGTACTAGTACTCTTCGAATTTTTGACATGATCGCAATACTTTCTATATATTACATATATAGGTAAGAGAAACTTAAAACCTAGCTGCTCAGCAAGACTACATTTGACTCAATGCGCTGACATTTGAGTTCATACTCTCGAAAATGGTCTGAGGATGGCATTATCTAATTAAAGCCGAAACTCTCCAATTCTCTTGAGTTTCATTTTGTTGGCTGCCTGTTCCTTCATTTTATTGTTATTCTATAAAACTAAAATTTATATTACCATCTATTTAATCAAATTTTTACTTTTTTATTCAAAAAATTTTAAAAATTTCAAATTAATTCATAAATATATTTAAATATAGATATATATTATAACAGTTAAATAATAATATTATAGTATAATATTTGTGTCAATTATATTTGTGTCAATTACTCGGTCCTTTCACACATTAACGAGTGGCGATTGTTCATTTGCAGACGGTGATCCATTCCTCGATGGTGCAATTCTGGCAGATAACGTAACAACACCAATGAAAGCGACAATGACAGCGCTCGACTCGCCTCTGTCTGATCACATTGTAACCTCTGCCACAACAAAGAGAAGCGCAACCATCGGGGCCGGTGCCTGTGCGGTGGCATTCACGTCCCTATAACAATGAGCAATAATAAAAAAACCTGGCTGCTCAGACAATCAAACTGGTATATATATATATATTTATATTTATAAAAAAAAAGATCAAATTTTTTCGAATATGTGTTTCAGAGGGAAAAAAATATTTTTTTTTTTAATATACTCTTTCTAGTTTTAAATTCAATTCACCCGATAGGTCATTGTAAACAACGCACTCATAATCAAAGTGGGGAAGTATAAGCGCCTTAACCAAATGAATCCTAATGTTAATGGGAAAAATGTGGGAGTCCCGCCTTTGTTGATAAAGGATTTTATAAACTCTATTCGAGATATGCCCCACATGATCTCTCCAGGAGAGGGCAGAATCCATCATTATTTCCAAGCTGTTAATGCACCTCTCATAACGCACCTGAATACCGTCAACCATGATCGTCAATTTGATAGCACTATCTTTGATAACACTGTGTGATAGGCAACATAGAATCAGCCCTGAAGATGGTCCCATATGCGACCGAAATGTCGGCCATTATTTGATAATAAATTGAAATATAACTAACTGCTTTGCTCATTTTTTTCTACCTATTTGAATATCAACATTCAGCTATACACCTCCAAATTATTTACTAGCTTATAATATATTAAATAAATATAAAATCTTGGCAAGTTCTTCTTGATTCCAAGGTTGATAGTTATATTTATTATAAAGTATTATCTCAAAAATAATAAAAGAGGTTCCTTCCATTCCAGGTTCCCCCTCAGTGACAATTAATATTATAGGAATATAAAAAATGGATTAATATGATACAAGAATAATAAAATTACCGTTAGCATGATGTGATGGAATTAGAAAATGAAAATTACAAAAAATCAAATAAATTTGACATTTATTAAAGAGAAAACAAGTCAGAGGTCATAGAATAGATAGATGGCATTGCAAGCTAAATTTTGTAACTCCCAAGTTTTCTTATAATTATTAAAAATTTTTGTCATTAAAAATTATTTTAATTTCAAAAAAGTATTTTAATATTTTTTTAAATATTTTTTATAAGGCTATAAAAAATTTAAAAAAAAATATTAAAGTACTTTTTTGAAATTAAAATGCCAATTCCGAATATCTATTCTATGACCTATGACTTGTTGCCTCTTTAATAAATGTCAAATTTATTTGATTTTTTTTTAATTTTCATTTTCTAATTTCATCATATCATGCTAAAGGTAAATTTTATTATTCTTGAATCATATTAATCCATTTTTTATATTTCTATAATATTAATTGTCACTTTTTAAAAATATTTAGTATTCCTTCACCTCTTAGAATCAATCAGATGCTTGATCTAATTATTATATTAATTCATTTTAATTAGATTCAAATAAAATGTTTGCTGATTTGTTGTGTGTCTGTGTTGCATAATTTCGTAACAAATTCATCTACTCTACTTTTACTTTTTGTTGAATTTTTTCGATTATATTTCATTTCATGTAATGCATGTAATTTGCATTTCCCATGCCTATGTGTCTTTCTGGCCAATAATTTTCTCTTTCTTTTTTCTATTTTTCATTTTAACATTAAAAATCTAACTCTATCTAATGTGTTTTAAACTCATCTAACTTTAAATGTCGGTAAATATTATTTTATGATTTGAACACACTCGCACATAATCAGACCAGATTTGTCTTATTTTGATTTCATAGAAAACGAGACAAATTTCCTTCTTGCATTGACAATTATTTAGTTTATTTGAGCTAAAATATATATAGTTAAATATCGAACATCACCGTCAAGTTAAATAGAATAACACAAAAAACATTAAAAGAAATTGATAAATTGTAAAGTCAGTTTTTAAATAATAGATAATTTTTCAAATAAATTATGCCATTAGGCATGAATAATAGAAATAAATATATTTAAATATATATAGGGGAGAGGGCGGGACATTGGGACACGAGGCACATTGGGACATTCGAATTTTAGCGCTACTAAATGTAAAGTTAGATTGTACTCTTTGACCATTAGGGTGTATTAAGAACCCATTTTATTATAGAAAAATTTTAACAGCGTCAAGCTACGCCATAGCTAGTTACACGTTGCTACATCATATTTGTCCTGCGTTGTAAAAAAATCGGAAATCGTTTGAGGTCGATTATTTTCCATATGAACGTTTGAATTAAGAAAGTTGAAATATTAGAGATAAGTGTACTTGTTTATTCTTACTATGTCGGTACATGCAGATGTAATTATTTATTTTAGCTATTTGTATAGCCTCATTTTGTTTATAAACATGATTGAGGTAGATTGGGACATCTAGCGAGAGGCACATGTGGACACTAATAAATAAGAAATTATATATAATATTTAAGATATTATATTGTGGACAGGGCCGCAGACAGACTTGACGGGCCCCGGGGCTACTTACTAATACGCCCCCCAAAAAAAAAAAAAAAAAAAAAAATAATTTTTTTTTTTATGTATTTTTTTTTCTCTTTTTTTAAGTGAATCGTTTATTTCAGAAACCACCTAAGCGACAATATTTCAAATCATGTATTTTTGGTGCTACTGTACAATTACTACAACAGCTAAGAGTGAACAGATAAAACTGCGTTGGCTGTTTTTATATATCTACCAGTGGCGTATTCAGGGGGGCAGGGCCCCCCCCCCAAAGCCTTCTCCAAAACAAAAAAATACCTATTGTTTTCCCTAATGATTTTTTTTTTTTTTTTAATAATTATTTTATTAACTCTCATAAATTCTAAAATCTAACAAAACAAACTTATAAATAATTGAAAAAATCTCTAATATTTACGAATTTTGTATTAAAATTATTTTTTATTTCAAGAAAAAAATTTTTTTTTTTATTTGTTTTTTTTTTTTTAAGTTTCTTGGAGAAGGGGGGGGGGGTTCATAAAACTTTTGGGCCCCCCCCCCAAGTAGAAATCCTGGCTACGCTACTGATATCTACGGTAACAAAATTGTTTAAAATAATAAAACTGCATTATTATTTACACTTTAGATTAAAATTAGGCATACAATGAAAATGAAAAGAGGGGCGATAGGTGTTAGTCAGCCTCCAGAAAGGGGCGATGGGCCAAAAAAGGTTGGGAACCACTGTGTTAGATTGTGCCACCTTTATTCACCAAATTATTTTTTTAGAACAAAACAAATTGTTTTTGTCCACATCTGCCTCTTCACTGTCCAAATCTACCTCACCCAAGAGGTACATTGGGACAATTTGGATTTTTTGGAAAATTGCAAAAATCTAATTCATCTATCGGTGAATAAGCGCTAAGCCTATGGCAATAGATAGTGCATTTATCAGTGTCAACAACATAACATTAAATGCTAAATAATATTGAAAGCCAAACTATACACAGCTAATTTTATTTGTACTGTCCCAATGTCCCGCCCTCTCCCCTATATATTATAACGTGAAAAGTCGCTTAACAATGGAACACATCAATAAATATAAACAAAATTCTTTTTTTACACAATTTCTTTAATTTGGTGTTTAATTACAATATAATTAAATTAATGTACCGGTCGTTGGCTTCGCAACAACGCCGGTAAGATAGGGGTGTAATTCGAGCATCTACTCTTCGCTTCTATGAGACACAAAAGCCTTGTTTATTATTGATAAATTGTTATATTTAATAAATTATATTTAGAAAAAAAATTAGAGTTTATAGTTTATTAAATGCAAGTTTAATGGACGTTAATTAAAGGGGAAGGGGGAAAACAAGAATGGACTCATCTGTAGTGGTCGATGGTGGATTGTAGTCGCAGCCTCCAGTTGGTCCAGGTAGGACTGTTTGGTCTCGGACAGGCTCTCTTCAAGGCCCCTTGGCCACTGGTAGTCGATGTGAGAGCCACCAGGATTCGTTTGAGCTGCATAGCATCGTCCTCTGGATAATGGTCCAGGGAGAGGATCGAGGAGAGTCACCTCACTATCAGGGTGCTTGGGGGAGGCATAGCCTCATAAGAAACTTTTAAATAATATTTTAAAACAAGGCCTATTTGGGGAGGCGATGTGTATGCCTTGACGGCTGGTAGCCAATTAATTTTATTTATTTTATATATCATTAATTAGTAATAATAAAATTAATACTTCAACAATACCATTGAAATTAGATATTTTTCCTACTACTATTTTTCACTAATTGGCATTGTTGATAATATTAAATAAACTTAAATAAATTATAATTATTTGTATAAAAAAATAAATAAATTATCATTAAATAATTGCTTATTAAATGTAAATGTAAATATTCGTGGGGATATAAATCTGTAAGGAGGGGTTGCCCAGGAGACCCGCTCATATGGCTTTGACCATTATATCCCCGACGAAGAAGGAAAAAAAAAAAATTTTTCACAATAATTTTTTTTTTTTTTTGTTTCAATAATAAAAGAACTTTTGATTAATACTGCCTTCTGTTAGGCTTAAATACAAAAACATTGAAACCACAATTGCTTTTTTTTTGCAGAAACACCACTTAAACTAACACTTTTCACTTCACTGGGGCTCAGGAATAAAGAGGGGGGGGGGGGAGACATTCTAAAAATTGCTTTCTTTTTATTTTGTTTGAATCTTTATGAAAGTTTATAGTTTTTATTGATTTTTTTAATTTTGATTTAATATATATTTTTTTTTTTTTTTTTTTTTTGTTTACACAATTTTAAACTCATACAAATTTTGTTGTAGCTCGCACACACCGTTGTCAGAATTAAGAACACATCTTCTTACTAACTTTACTTTAATATTTTTAATAAAAAAAAACAACAGCACATCAATACATCTAAGAAACTCAAAGTTACCATAAATCTGACTCTCTTACTTACTACTGGACACAAAGAGAAACAAAAATCATATTCGTCAATCTTTCCTCTATGTTTATTTTATAAAAACTTACTCGACTATCAACAAAAAAATTAATTAATCAGAGCTCGATATTCTCTCCTACAGCTATTTGATTTTCTATTATTATTTTTTTTTTTTTTCAAGACAGGTTATCCACTATAACAACATCAAAAAAAATACCCAACTTTTTTTATTTATGACTCCAAATTTTTTATAATTATTACTTGATTTATTACATCTTATTCATACAAAACCCCTACGACAAACAGCTTTTATTAATTTTATTTTCAAAGAGTGCTTCACTCACAAAATTCAACTGGTATATATTTATATATATTTTTTTTTGTTTTCTCACAAAGCTAACACCCGTTTCCACAAACAATCTTACTTTTCACTTTCAATTCAATATCTATATATTACAAACAATTCAAACTATCTATCTCTTATTTATTTCCACTCCAGACCAATTTCTGACCACTATTGAATCTTTCTAAATTCTAACTACAAAAATATATTTCTTTTCTCACTCTTAACATTCTTTCCTAAGCAAGTGTGGCTTTTTCATTCAAATTCAATCCTAATGCCTTCTGTTAACAATTCTTATTTTCTATACATTCCATTTATCATATAATTTTTCCAACTATTTAACTTTCTTCATTCTTTTTTAACCGTTCATTTTCCATTCTATACCAGGTTATTAATTAAAATTGCATCTTTCATTACCTATCTTCTTACCTAATGTCCTTTTCTACACCGACACCTATTTTAACAATCATTTCCACTTCTTAGATTCTTGTGATACAAAACTTTATCCAACATAACAAATTTAACTTCTAACATTTCAACGTGCCTCGATAACTAACTACGACGGTTCTATCAAAAACAACAGGCTATGTATGAATAAATGACTACAATCTACTACTGATTAATTATTTTTATATGAAAGTGATCATAACCACAATTCAAAAATTTATCAAATCCTTAAGCGAGTATTAAAATTTTCTAAATGGCATTGAGGAAAGCATTGATTTCAATTCAAAGTGAGTGCTAATTGCTGGCGAGATTTTAAGAGAGTCTGACAACACAAACTTTAAGTCGCTATAAAATTCAGATTTTTTTTTTTTTTTTTTTTTTTCTAACATTAACAAAATTATTTGTTCTTTATTTAAACATTTAAATGCACTAACCTAACAAAAAAATTATTTTCTCTTCTTGACTTTCACTAAGCGAACTTTAAATTATAAACAAAACATGTGTGTGAGACGAATTGCAATACTTCAAAAATTGATGTATATATATATTTTTTTTCTACTCAATTCAAGAGACTACTACAATATAGAACAAATGACAACATCGAAGGGCAAATCCAGTAGAGAATGTCAAGGCCGGGGGTCAAAGTCACATCAGGTGGCGGTTTCACGTAAATGCTGCTTTTTGGGCTAAACTTCTTTAAAACGCGCCCTATGTTTATAAAACAATTTATTTAGCGCGAGGGCAGAAGGATGTCCTCGTATCAGACCAGAGACATGCTTTAATATTTTGTGATCACACGGAGAAGAGAAGAGGGGATCAAATGAGGCCGTTTCAGACTTGAACTTATTTTTGGGGGCATAAATGACAGGGGAATTATTATTATTAAGCAGTGCGAATGTCTCCGACACCAGATCAGAAGAAGAAGACAGTTTAAATGCGGCGGGAACAGAAGAAAGTGCTTCAGATTGAGAGGTCGCAAAAGAATCTATTAGATAACAACCTGGTTGAACCCGATCAAGGGCAGGTTGCCGGTTTAATTTTCCGAAAGCAAGGTTAGTGTTGGAATCTGCTGACAAAATGGCCTTAATAGTGGTTACTTTACATATAGAACAGGCTTTAGGGTCAACGAGCGGTGGGCTTGCATCAATTGACTGACTTTTGAATGACTGAGAACGAGGACGTTCGACCAATTCCATTTTATTTTTCTGTGGAGCGAGGGAGATCGGGGGTGAGGCTTCCCTGATAGATTCGACGGCGGGGCCGGCTTGTTGCAGATTTGTCGCAAGAGCCGCGAACAGAGCATCCTGACGGTCAAATCTTTCGTTCAATTGTGCATGGTGTTTGTCCATACGAGCTAGTAGTTGCTTAAATAAATCGACTACATCAGGTTGCGGGGACAGAGTCTCTATACTACAAGTTACATTTGGATGATCTGGCCTCTGGTCGGGTGAACCGACTATCTCTGGCACCGGCTCGGGATTAGCGAGCGGTACGTCCCTAGCAGTAGACTGTTCCCTAACCTGAGTTCTTAGATTATATTGATGGCCGTCGGTCATTGCAAATAAAAATTTTTTTTTAACTTTAAAATCTAGGAAGGTGTGGGGGAAATATCAACAGGAAAATTCACTGAGGCTATTGTGTCTCGGGCTGAGTCCTTTAAGAGGTGGCGTGAATGTAGATAAAAATTGATGCTTCCATTGTTGACTTAATAAAAACATAATTAATTAATTATTAATTAATCATTCACTAATCCCAGCTGTATCCACCATATAACGTGAAAAGTCGCTTAACAATGGAACACATCAATAAATATAAACAAAATTCTTTTTTTTACACAATTTCTTTAATTTGGTGTTTAATTACAATATAATTAAATTAATGTACCGGTCGTTGGCTTCGCAACAACGCCGGTAAGATAGGGGTGTAAATCGAGCATCTACTCTTCGCTTCTATGAGACACAAAAGCCTTGTTTATTATTTATAACTTGTTACATTTAATAAATTATATTTAGAAAAAAAATTAGAGTTTATAGTTTATTAAAAGCAAGTTTAATGGACGTTAATTAAAGGGGAAGGGGGAAAACAAGAATGGACTCATCTGTAGTGGTCGATGGTGGATTGTAGTCGCAGCCTCCAGTTGGTCCAGGTACGACTTTTGTCTCGTACCGGCTCTTTTCAAGGCCCCTTGGCCACTGGTCGTCGATGTGAGAGCCACCAGCATTAGTTTGAGCTGCATAGCATCGTCCTCTGGATAATGGTCCAGGGAGAGGATCGAGGAGAGTCACCTCACTATCAGGGTGCTTGGGGGAGGCATAGCCTCATAAGAAACTTTTAAATAATATTTTAAAACAAGGCCTATTTGGGGAGGCGATGTGTATGCCTTGACGGCTGGTAGCCAATTAATTTTATTTATTTTATATATCATTAATTAGTAATAATAAAATTAATACTTCAACAATACCATTGAAATTAGATATTTTTCCTACTTTTTTACTAATTGGCATTGTTGATCATATTAAATAAACTTAAATAAATTATAATTATTTGTATAAAAAAAATAAATAAATTATCATTAAATAATTGCTTATTAAATGTAAATGTAAATATTCGTGGGGATATAAATCTGTAAGGAGGGGTTGCCCAGGAGACCCGCTCATATGGCTTTGACCATTATAATATATATATATATATATATATATATAACTAAAATAATCCAAAAATTGAATACCAACTTTAATCTATTTTGAATATATATATATATATATATATATATGTTCTTGAAGGTTTCCGCGACCGGATGTATGCGAAGACAAGTTTTTTCGGGTTAAGTCGCGTGGGGTGCTGAGATTTACTCGACGTTTCGGCTCTCCTTTTGGAGCCATTTTCAAGAGAGAAGGAAGTTAGGAGGTAATGGTGGAGGGGGTTGTTTACGGGGTCGCAGTCTTCCTGGTCCCCAGGTCAATTTGGTGGATGACTCAGAGGCGTGGATTGGTCTCTGAGAACTGGAGGAAGGTTGGGTGTGTGTAATTGTGTTCGGTTTAGGTTGACTACGGGGCCTCAATCTGCCTACTCCCCAAGTCGGTGTGTTGGTGGTGTGTTTGGTGGATGCCTCAGAGGTCTGGGTTTGTCTCTGAGGAATGGACAGTGGTTGGTTCTGTGTAATCGGGTTTGTGTTTGGTTTGGGTTGACTTTGGGGCCTCAATCTGCCTACTCCCCAAGCCCGGCCTGGGGAGTAGGCAGGTTGAGACCCCGGGAACCAAGAGCTAACACCCCGACTTGGGGAGTAGGCAGATTGAGGCCCCAAAGTCAACCCAAACCAAACACAAACCCGATTACACAGAACCAACCACTGTCCATTCCTCAGAGACAAACCCAGACCTCTGAGGCATCCACCAAACACACCACCAACACACCGACTTGGGGAGTAGGCAGATTGAGGCCCCGTAGTCAACCTAAACCGAACACAATTACACACACCCAACCTTCCTCCAGTTCTCAGAGACCAATCCACGCCTCTGAGTCATCCACCAAATTGACCTGGGGACCAGGAAGACTGCGACCCCGTAAACAACCCCCCTCCACCATTACCTCCTAACTTCCTTCTCTCTTGAAAATGGCTCCAAAAGGAGAGCCGAAACGTCGAGTAAATCTCAGCACCCCACGCGACTTAACCCGAGAAAACTTGTCTTCGCATATATATATATATATATATATATAGTTGGTATTCAATTTTGGATTATTTTAATTATATATTATCTTTAAATGTATTTATTTCTATTATTCATGCCTAAGGGCATAATTTATTTGAAAAATTATCTATTTGAAAACTGACTTTACAATTTATCAATTTCTTTTAATGTTTTCTGTGTTATTCTATTTAACTTGACGGTGATGTTCGATATTTAACTATAAATGTAGAATCTCGAAATAATATTTTAATTTTTGAATAGTTCAGGATTTAATTTATAGATCATAAATTATGCTTGAAGCTTTTGACTGTTTTATGTTCTATCAACCAAGCAAGAAAGCAAATCACTCTTTCAATTTTACTTAATATACTGTACTCTCTATATATATATACACTATGAACTATTACTAGGCAGGACTCTTTTATTCCTTGCTTGCTATCTTTTTTTACTAACTAGTCATACTGATTGATGTTGCAACTTTAGTTCTAAAATAAGCATCCCTTAGCTCTAAATGATTTTTAATCCAGAGGGGTGTAATTTTAGAGAGTAAAGGAGGGAGTTGGGCGATATAACAATCAAACTTAATATTTATTGTCATATATGTGTGTGTGTGTGCGAATAAAAGAAGGTTTTATCTAATTCTCTTTCTTCTTCTTCTAGCATCCCTCTGTCTGCTTGATTCACATTCTGAACGAAACGTCCTTATAATATTGGCAGAGAAAGAGGCGTTCATGTTGGCAACAGACCAGACGTCGTCCTAGGCCAGGATCTCTATAATTTCGGCATTTTGGTAAATAAATTTATAATTTATAGTTTGATTTATTCATTAAGGGGTAAAATATACACTTAGATAGTTTAAAAATATTTACGAGAAATTTATTTTAGTGCATAATAAAATACATCGGTGTTTGTGAACAAAGAAAGAGAGGGAAACGATTCCTTTGAAATTTATAATTTAATTATTTTTCATTTGAATATTGCGGTATAAAAAGAAAAAAGCTTTTAATTTTTATTCTTTTTTGACGTTTTGGTGATTGACAATTATCTATTATTTGCATGTAAAAGGGTGAGATGAAATAATGACATGAAATCAAGTTTTACTGAATTTTTAATTATCATAAAGGGGTTAACATTAATTAATCTCACAAGCCAGGTCGTTTCAATCGCATTCTAAATTTTAAACTTTAGTGGAAAACGCTTTAATTCTCACTCTACAAATTATTAATTTTAATAAATCAATTTCTAGGAGCAGAATTTTATTATTTTACATCTTTCAAATTTCAAGTTTTTCCAATTGTAATAAAAAAATATTCTAATAAATGTTTTCTTTTTTTTTTCAGATGTTCGTGTATCGCGCACTTTAAGCTCAAAATCTAAAAATTATAATTCAAAAAAATCATTTTCTTGAATTTTTTTTCCTGAGGGAGCCCAGGCCCTTAAAAATAAAATGCTTATAAATCAAGCCAAGTTTGATAATATTTTTCACGACTCAGGATAGCTAAAAAAGCAGATTTCTGTGCCTAATTTTCAAAAATTTTACCATACACTCCAGACCACCCGGAAGTTTTTACTTAATTATAAATATTTTTTCCAATTTTTTCCGATCTTTCTCAAATCCTTTATTAAATATTTTTTTGTTATAGGATAAAAGAAATGATAATTGTTGTTTTTTTAATCATAGTTCCACTACCACAAGTCTCTCTCACCTGCGTGCCTGGAAAGTCGACGCTAGTATCCCGCTCACAGAAAGTAGGCGAACGTTGATAATAGAAAAGCTCCAAATCAAGATCAGCACCACGCTTTGCCGATCCCGCAACGCCTCCACGACGTTTGCCGCCTGAATTTCGGTTTCTCGTTTTTCGCCGTGGTCGTCGACGTGCCTGCCATTTTTCCCCTAAAATCGCAAGGTCGGAAAAAAATTTACATTTAATTTAGAAATATATTTTATCAACTTTATTTTTATTTAACTGGTTATTTTTCTTTCTAATTAAATATGAATAAATTTCTCGGTTTTAGAATTTTGAAATTAATTTGAATAAACAGGAAATAGGAGGATGCCCAAAAGAAGTTAAATGCAATTTAACATTGTTCGTGTTCTTCGTTTGAACGGATAAACAAACGTTCAGAAATAAAAAATAAATTCTTTTGAAAAAAAGCTCATTTGGTTAAGAAAGAAAAATAGCAACAACAGAGAGACAGGATTTTTATAACTTCACACCGGCGTCTTGTCTCTCTATCTCCCCCCCCCCCCCCTCTCGCTCTCTCTTTCGTGTTGTTGGTTGGTGTCGGTCTTTTTTGACCTCCAGAACAAATTAAATTGATTTTCCCAGAGAAAGAGAGAGAGAGAGAGATGATAACCCAAAGGAAGTTAATTTTTTTTATATTTTTATCTCTTTCTTCTTTTGGACCTACCAGGTTTTATTATCGGCCCAAAATGAGTCAGACTCTTCGCTTATTAATTTATAAGTTTATATAAGTTCTTAAATCAGGCCAAAAACTTTCATCTGCGTTTAATTATATAATAAATTTAAATACGCATTAATATTAGAAATGTAAATATTATATTTGCGAGGAAACCATAACTGTGAGGTGTACAAAAAAAATAAATTTAGTATATAATTAGATATTAAAATTTGATTATTGAAGGCCTATTGTAAATATTATTGGAATTTAATAATAATATTTTCTATTTTGTTAAAATTTTATTAAAGGAGATAGGGAAGCAGAGGCAGCCAAAAATAAAATTCTCTGAATGCTTAACCCATCTGCCGGAGACGTTTCGGTCTATTTAGGATGGTTTATAATAAATAGACCGAAACGTCTCCGGCTGATTGGTTAAGCATTCAGAGAATTTTATTTTTGGCTGCCTCTGCTTCCATATCTCCTTTAATCAACATACACAGCCACTACTTACGTTAAAAGTTTGTTATCTATGTTAAAAAATCAAATTCAAAAAACATGTTTTAACATTATGCTTTTTATGTAAAGACTTGTTTTGATGATTGTGTCTAACTACTGGGAAAAAAAAAAAAAAAAAAAAATGAGTGTAGATGGCGCGAAAATGTGTGTCTTACTTCAAAGAAATGACTGTAGATGGCTCTGACGTCTTATATAAAATGCACCTAACGATCCCTCAGAGGTTAGTTCACTCGTATAGGACCAAGTGCACAGTACTTTAAAACAGCAGTCGAAACATTATACACTATTTATATTTTTAATAAATTATTAATAACAAAATGTGATCTATAATTAAAAACTCCCATAATATAAACCACAAAAGCTTTAATAAACACATTAGTATATAAGTTAGCCTAAATTTACGCAAGCGCATACAGTAATTGAATCGTTTATTTCAGAAACCACCTAAGCGACAAAATTTCAAATCATGTGTTTTTGGTGCTACTGTACAATTTAAAGGTAAATACATCTTTTAGATTATCCCAATAGCATGTTTTTGATTTGGTAAAAAAATATTTGAAGGAGACTAGACCTATACTTAAGCTGCAAAACAGTTTTCTTTAGTTTTCCGAAAGTTGAAAAAAGCGCACTTAGGTGGTTTCTGAAATAAACGATTCAATTAGTTTGTACCGCTCTCTTCTCTCTGCATTGACTAACCTTTTGGTTTTCGGTTTCCCCGCCTGGCGGGCTGTAACACAGGTAATCCACTGTTGAGATTGCTCTGGTCAACGAGTACTGCTGATCGGAACCTTGCTTTGAGCCGTTCACCGACCAGCCGGAAGTCTGGAGCAGCTTTCCAGCACGTTTTGAGCTCACAGGATCCAGACATTCCATGACATTTACATCGCACTTGTGTGTTGGTCGACACCGCCTAAGGGATCAAGAAATCAAGAAAATAACAGTGCTAATCCTAAATGAGTTTACTTAATTTAGGCTCTAGTCAAGGAGTTGTTATCTATTTTGGTTCTCCTAAAATTTTGAGAAATCTATCAAACTGTGCTTTATTAACTTGTCTTATTAGTGATAACTATTATGTTAAATATGAACCAATAATTTAGCCCTGAGTCACCTTCATTATGTAAGAATGGTGCTGCAAAAATTGTTAATTAAAATATTTTTCTTTTAAACCAGCGAAAATTTACAATTTAACTAATTAAAGGTGAAATTTATGATGAGCCAAACTGCCCCTGGAGAGGGTCCCCTTACTGGACGAGGGTCTCTTGGCCTGGTGAAACGGAACAACACTGATAGCCTCGATAGGCTTGAGATCTCGAGTTTGATTAACGGGCGCCAGGATACCTTTGGCCCAACATCAATATAAATCTCCCATTAATTAGTTAAATTGTATTTTTTTTTTAGTAAAAATCTTAAAAATCCCCTGAATCCAAAAAAGTAATTTTCGCAACAAGGTCTGTCATCTGTGTTTAATTTAAAGCATGAACGAATTGAGCTACGAGGTTGTAATTTTATATTTAAGTTAGCTATCCTCTTGAGGCGTGAAAATAAGCTTTTGAACAAAATGGGCCAAAGACTACTAGTACTTTACTAATGTACATTTTCAGTTTTTTTCGATTTTCTAAAAATTTGCTCCAACGATTTTGATTAAAATTAAAAATTCAATTATTTTATAGATGCTTTTTAAAATGTATTTTCTCATTTTACTCTCAAAATTGTTTGAAGGCCACTTTAATGACCGAAAAGGTATTATAAAATCTGGTACAGATTTTATTTTACCTTTTCGATCATTTAAATTATTTCACTATATACCATATACTCAAGGCTCTAGCTCACAGGTGGGGACTTAATTTGTGGCGCTCACAAGCTCTACAGTGAGGGTCAATATTAAGTCCCATCCATGCGTTTTCTACTTGTGATTATTTCATTGTTTTTATAAAAGAAAATGAAAATCTTTATTGGAAATTTTCTAGGTTTGGACCATGAAAGTTTCCATTAAAAAATATATAATATTTTTTTAAAAACAATGAAATAATCACAAGTAGAAAATGCATGGGTGGGACTTAATATTGTCCCTCATTGTACAAGAGTAAAGTGGCCTTCAATCAATTTTGGGAAAAAAATGAGAAAATGAGAATTTATAAAATCTGGCAGAGATGATTTTATTTTACCTTTTAAGTCTATATATCATATACTCAAGGCTCTAGATACCAGATGGGTACTTAATTGTGGCGTTCACTGAACTTCATAGGAAAGATAGGAGAACTGGTTGCCCCAAAATATAAATTTTTCTGTTTATATATTTTATATCTTAAATTCTAATATATATTGGCGAAAACTATATATATGTCGTCACAAAAAATCTTGTTTGACAAGCACAGAACACAATTTTCGATTACCGAAGGTAAAAGAAAGTTGTGTGCTGTACGACCAGTCACACTAGATTTTTTATTTTAAATTTGTCTTAATTCTACTACTGTTTGTACTTTTGTTTGATTATAACTATATGAGATAAAATTTGTAATTCTCAAATATGAAAAAATTAAACCAGCAAATTTAATCGCTGATAATGACGTCGTTTATTTTGCAAATATTCGAAGGATATGACTAACAGTTGTATGATATGTCTAGCAAATAAAGGACGTCATCATCAGCGATTAAATTTACTGTTTTATTCACACCTATTATCTTATCATTTTGTAAAATTAACAATTTGAAGGTCCTCAAAAATCACATACCCCCCAGCTGCTACTGAGCACAAGCACAAATCTTTATTACCAAAGAGAACTAAATTTTAATTTAAACGTTAAAAATATTTCAAAATTTATATTAATTACTTTTTCTTTTCGCTTGATTTTATTATTTTATATTTATGTAATACATTTTTTAGAATTAATCAATTAATAACTTTTAATTGTAGTACCAACTTGACTAAAAAATTTGCTGGCAATTAGAAAAACAATGTTGTTGTCTGTTGTTTGCATCCATAAAATTTAATATTGAATCGATGATGAGCTATTTATTAATTAAGGCGCTCTTAATTGCTGGAACACAATGGGCTGGAGCGAAGGCATTCGCCTGGAGGCTAATTAGCCCCCCTTTAAAGGCCCTCGTTATTTTAATGGCCAATGTTTAACGGCTGGGAAATTATTTTAACTGATTTTTAAAAGGTTCGCAACGGCTCAAGGAATTTATAGAGAAGACATTAAAAACGTTTCTCTTTTTTTTGTCCTTTTCTTTTTCTTAATTCTTTAATTATTATTGATCGCTGACTTATTTGTACTCATATTCATGTATTTTTCTGAGAATTTCAAAAAATTTATCAGGTTTTAATAAATATAACATTTTCTACCCGATGTTAAACATGGAATTAATGAATTAGGAATTTTAATCTGACAATCAATGGCTTTCAGAGGAGATAAAAAATTTTGGTTATTTGGAGGCTAAAAGTTTTTTTTTTTAAACTCCTCTGAATGCATGTTCAGAGAAATAGTTGATGAAAGTCGATCTGATTTTTCGCACTGTAAATGAATAGCTGTATGTACTGTATACACTTATGTTTCTAGTGCACACAGAAGAGTAGAAAAAACATTAATATTAAAATTAAAAATACGCAAATTCATTATTAATGCCATAAATACTTTTAAAAATCTGATGTGACTGATCGCACCAGATATTTCGTATCGGCATATATTTAGTTTTCGACATTATGGTACATTTGAATTCAAGTTATAAAATTTATAAACACGGGAAAATATTTATATTTTGTTACCATGGCAACCATTTCTCCTATGTTTCCTATGAAGTACAAGAGTAAAGTGGACTTCAGAAGATTTCAAAATGAGAATATACATTTTAAAGAGCATCTAAAAAATAATTGATTTTTGAATTGAGGTTTTATGGCTGTGGAGATTTACTCAGGATTCGCAGGGACTTTGCAGCCAGGAGATTAAATAAAAAATCTTTTATTAAATTTTTATTTGTCGACATTTCGGTCGTTAATCACGACCTTCATCAGGGCAATTGACAATATTAGCCCTGATGAAGGTCGTGATTTTTTTATTTAATCTCCTGGCTGCAAAGTTCCTGCGAATCCTGAGTTGTTTTTGAATTTTAATCAAAATCGTTGGAGCGAATTTTGAGAAAAAAAAAAAAAAAAAAAAAGATAATAAATTAAAAATCAATTTTTAGCGAGTTCAGGATGACGTATGAATTATCAATCCTTTAATAGATTTTTAAAATTTTATTCAATATTAATTTTATATATCATTTAATTTTCTTGATCGTATCGGTTGTATAGTCGGCACCAAGGTGCTTGAGAATTAAGCTTTGAGCTAGTTAGACAACCAAAATACTTAGCCGTCGGATATGTTGCCTTAAAGGTAGCTTTTCCCCTTCATTTGCATTAAAAAAGATGATTTGTTTATTTTAAAAACATGGCGCGAATGGCCTATGTTGCTGAATGCGCCCTTAAACATCCATGTATAATAATTATTTTAAAAATATTGGTTTGATTGACTAAGCTTAAGGCTCTACTCTCGAGCACATCAGGCAAACTGTACTATATAAATATGGATATTTTATTTTGTAGTAAGGACTGAAATATATTTAATTCATTCTTGAATGTCCTATATATGAATAGGTATTCTAATAATAATTGAGGAGTTTGATTACTTTTTTTTCCAACTCCTCCCTCTAAGGGGAAGATGGATGCGAGACGAATTGGCAGGCAGTTTCTGGCCTCGGGAGAATTAAGTTGTCTAATTCACCAGGGCGGTGGGTAATTGATGTGCTGGTGGGGGCCAATTAGCCTGGCGTAGGGAGAAGGAGGCACGAGAGCACCTAATGAGTCTACCTGTGTACTCCCTGCACCTGCGGGATGGAGAAAAGGCGGGGTCAGGATCTCTGGATGGGTGTGACCGAAAATCATCATTCTAAACATTGAAATTTTTATTTAATAATTAATAAATAAAACTGTCTCTCTTATTAAAAAGAAAAACACGAATAAAAAAAAAACATGACGTCACTTTTGCTCTAGTGAAGAGATTGTCAAGAGCCCTTAAGGGCTCAGATTAGGAAGAAAAGGGATCTTTGATGTGGCGCGCAATGACCATTGGAGAGACCACATCCACCCCTCCTATGCCCTTTGTGCTCGCCATGGCTTTGATCTTTAAAAAAGGGAGGGAGGATTTCGCATCCATTTATTTAATTATATTACGCAAAGATATTCCCATTTTTTATTTTTTTATTCTAGTGGGTGAATCAAACTAATGGGGAATACAAGAACTTCCTCTTTGTAAATAATCCCTTTGTATTTGTATGTAGTCTGAATGAATACTAAAAAGGAATATAATTATGATTAATTGGTCGC
>JAKCPI010012363.1:0-30480 GCA_023213315.1 Euborellia annulipes | reverse complement strand
ACTCGTGAATTAATATCAGATCAATTATCTCCACTTCTTTTTTAGCTCGCTATTTAGTAAATGATATTAGGCAGGTGGGCGGAGATTAGTTGATCTGTGATTTGAGTATGTCCTTGTGAGTGCGCGTGTGTGTTTCCTTTTCTCTTACTAGGTTTCCTGGACGCGGTGCTCCGTTCGTTTCCGATTTATATGCTGAATGAAGGCTTACCTTACTTCCGGGAATTAATCCGCGTTTTCGCGATCGTTTCAAGAAAGAAGAGGAGCTCCATTTTTGGGAGTAGATGGCCGTCCCGGTCATAGATAGTGTGGGATTAGGTTATTTTTTAGGATCAAGCCCTCGTTGAGCCGAAAAGAAGCAGTCTACAGAGTGAAATTCAAAATAAAATATTCCAAACTTTGTTGAAAATCAATCATAAAATCTAAATCTATTCTTCTTTTGTTTCAGATGGGTTCGGGTGGCAGTGGGCTGAGATCGGCGAGATTCCGATGTGGCATTAACTAACTGGATCCTTTGGTATTAAATCTAACAATTAAAGATACTACTTTAATAAAAAAAAATTTTCTAATGTTTTTTAATTTTCTCTTTTTTTTAGATCTCGTCTTCATGATAAGGAGTTCAAATTCAATTTGAAGAATGTCACGACACTGTTCAGTTGCCGGTTCCAAAATAATAATGGCTAAAAACACTGTTAAATAAAATTACACTAAAAACTCCATTATTCAGACCAATGAGACCATGGATCAAGAATAATCAAACTTGGTAGGTTTGGAGAAATCGCTAATTTTTGTTTGATTCTCTCAGGGGCTCAAACTAAAAGTTGAACTCATAATTGAGAATCAAGATTTTGTTGTTAATAAATTCTTTGTACAATAATTCACGATAATTGTATACAACAAATTGTAGATTAGAAGATTCCACAGAGAATTATCAACGTCATAGCCGCAATGACTTCGGACTCTTATTTCATCAGCATCGTTTCAATACCTTCATCAGGCCTACTTTGTATTTGAAGTGACTACTCTTTATTTAATTCATATCCTCAGCAAATTACTCCTCTCTCTATTTCTATTAGGGTCCGACCGAAACAAGATTTTAAGCCGAAACAGAAACAGAATTTCGGCTTCAATCTTAGTTTCGGCCGAAACCAAAACCTGTATTTCCTATACATAATTCATTTCATTTGACCTTTTTTTTTTATTTTTTTTGAAATATTTCCGCCCTGCGGAAAATTTTTTTTTTTTTTCTCCCTCCCGTGGGCGAAATTTTTCCGCCTCTTTTTTTCCCGCAAATTTTTTTCCCTAGCGTGCAAAAAATGATTTGACCATTTTTTTTTTGCGTGCAAGTCCCATCCCAACTTTTTCAGACTCAGGTTTCGGCTGGTTTTTGGCCTAAACCGAAACCAGGATTTTTGGCCGAAACTGGGCGGAAATCGTAACCGAAACCGAATATTCGGTCTGTTCCTAATTTCTATTTCTCACCCCTCAATAATAAATATAATTTTATAAATTCCGTGCAGGGTGTCCTTTTGGAATTGAGAATCCTAATAAGGTACTGCACTAGGCAGAGAATTCATGCCTGGAGGTTGCTCTTTACAAATTGGATCCCACCTCGTTATGTATTGTTTGCAATTTAAAGAATACTTTTATCATACCCTGGTGAAGTGCCCTTTTTATGAGAGAAGTTCGTAGCGAAGGGCCGACTTTGTGGAGAACTGATTCACATTGTTGAGACCATTGATCTAAGAACAGGTGGCTTTTATTAAATGCAAACAGATGCCTCACTCTACAAGCGTTTGCCATGGATTAATAAGTTGAAAAAAATTAGGAGTAGAAAATAAAAACCTTCCTTCCTTGGGGACTTTTGTATTTGATATTAATATACGGATGGTTACCGGGGGAGGTTTCATACGCTGATTCTTACCCCATCCGAGGTTTCGCCGCCTTTGGTATTGCTTATCCGCAACAATTGTGGTGACTGTTGTTCTACTCCATTGCCAGGCACCCTGCCAATTTTATTTTTAATTACAAAGAAGATAAAATTGTCTATTCGGCCCCAATATTCCTGAATTCGCTTCATTCTTCTAGTTAATATTTTTACTTGATCAATCAGCCAATTTTCGTTCATTCCGAATCAAGAACCAATAGCTAACAAATCTATAAGTTTATAGAATGATTTATCAAAACAGAACGTTTTTGGACAGGTTATCGTATTGTTAAGGGTTGGAGCAGGTTTGGCATAGCGCCCAATCACTGACAAAATGCGCGAAATGGCGTCTCCGCTGATTACATGTCGTACGCCAAGAGAGCAGTGACGTGGCGAGGACGGTGTACGATATGGGGCTCCTCGGACGACAACGCAGAGGAGCACCTAGGATGGCTAGGAGTTGGCTTCATCGGATCAAGAGAGATATGACCGAGCTTGGCCTGCCGGAGACAACAGCATTGGGTAGGAGGGAGTGAGGTCCGCCGACCCCGCACCGCGGGATTAATAATGGCGAGGACAGAAGAAGAAGATCGTATTGTTAAGGGTGTTGATTCGATATCTAACATTCCAGACGGGCCAGTAATCTGGCAAATGAGACAATATCGCCAAAGATGGTTTCGCGATTAATAGAACTTCTTTATTATTTCATAGCGTCGATCGAATAAAGAGAAAGTAGTCCCAATGGCTGACTGCTTAAACGGATTCATAGATTCGCTAACTTCATTGGTCATATGGGTTGCCTATCTTCAGGGCAACACAAACTACGTAGAACTATTTCTGTAACTCATGTTAAAAACGTATCAGAAATGTTTTAAGTAGTTTTGATTTGACCGATGCCCTTGTGCATTGCGTGTCTCACATATTTTATGTCTCAGAATGCATTGTGCGATAAAAATCACGCAGGGGGGGATTTTTTTCAAAGTAATTTAAGAAGCGAACGAACATCAGATTACAAAAAAAAAAAATAAATAAATGCTAATACAAAACAATTTAATGGCGCTTGGGAATTAAAAAAAAAAAATTATGAACGAAGCCCGCAAGTTTGTAGACATTTCATTCCATTTCAAAATAATCTCAATATAAATCATTGTCAATAGAAAATGGCTTCTTTTGTTTAAAAATTCAATATTTTTGCAAGATCTCACAGGGAATCGAATCAGACTGGAGATCCTGGGATCGTTATCCCAGCCTTTTGGTCCACCAATGATATAAATTTCACATTTAGTTGTAAATTTACGGAGACTAACGAGTGCGATTGGGGCCTCGGAATAATAATATCCTGAAATTTCCAAAAACTAATCCAATTTGATAGTAATTTTTCACTTTAAGTTAACTGAATTCTCTCCATTTATTTCAAAGATTAACGCTAAAAAAATAATAAGTAAATAAAAGAATAGCAGCTAAAATTATTTCATTTATTGGCCCTTTAGGCTGACGTTTCGGTCTTGGTCAAGACCATCCTCAGAGTTTGCGGGCTGTCAATATATCAATATATGCATACAATAAAGATTGAATTATTGATTGTTTGCCTATATTGACAGTAGGGTCCGACCGAAACAAGATTTTCAGGCGAAACCGAAATTCGACCTCAATCTTAGTTTCGGCCGAAACCGTAACCGTAACCGAAACTTGTATTTCCTATAAAAAAATTCATATCATTTTACTTTTTTTTTAAATCGATCTTCAATACAAGATGTTCTTTTCTCGGCACTTTTCTTGGTTGAATTAAGGTGGTAGGTTTTCAATTTTTTAATAAAATTTTCGAATTTTATTAACAGAGGTTTTTTTTTTTTTTTTTTTGGAATGGGTGCATAAGGTCCGAAGACTTATAATGACCAATAGTCACATGCAGCCAGGAAGAAAATAAAAACAAAAGGAGAAGCATAAAGGGGAAACTCAACTGCGGGAACTGAGAAGATGCCTGTTGAGGTTAGACTTGAAAGTCTGAAGTTGATTGTAGGTTTTGGGGAAGATAGACGCAGGGAGCTTGTTCCAATCACGGGAGGTCATGGGGACAAAGGAAGAATGAAATTGTTTTGTTCTGTTTTTTAATTAGTATGTAGGTTACATTGCAGGCCGTTACAACTTTGCTTTTCCATCATCAGAACCTCTTCATCATGTTACTATGATCCCATTAGATTTCCCATATATATTCTTTATCTCCTTCAGCGTATCAAAATGAAGAAAAACAAAAATAAAAAATAAGGAAGGAGATAAAGAATATATATGGGAAATCTCAATGGGATCATAGTAACATGATGCAAGAGGTTCTGATGATGGCAAAAGCCGAAACAGTTGTGAACGGCCTGCAATGTAAACCTACATACTAATTAAAAAAACCTCTGTTAATAAAATTCGAAAATTTTATTAAAAAATTGAAAACCTACCACCTTAATTCAACCAAGAAAAGTGCCGAGAAAAGAACATCTTGTATTGAAGATCGAATTCTACCGGCCCAGCATCTGAAAATTTTAAATTTTTTTTAAATTTTTCCACCCCCGGCGGAAAATTTTTTCCCCTCCCATGAAAATCATTTTACCTTTTTTTTAGGGAGACTAGATTTTTTCCGCACCTTTTCCGTTTTGCCGAAATTTTTTTCTCGTGCAAATCATTTGGCCTTTTTTTTGCTTTTTTGCATGCGAGTCTCTTCCCGTCTTTTCAGACTCAGGTTTCGGCTAGTTTTTGACCGAAACCGAAACTACGGTCGAAACCAGGATTTTTGGCCGAAACCGTAACCGAAACTGAATATTCGGTCGGTTCTTAATTGAGAGCCCGCAAGCTCTGAGGATGGTCTTGACCAAGACCGAAACGTCAGCCTAGAGGGCCAATAAATGAAATAATTTTAGCTACTAGCTGCTATTCTTTTATTTAGGCTACTTATTAACGATTATCCAGCTATAAAATCCACATCTTGTAACATTAATCCTAAATCCATTTCGGCTCAAGTGTTTGACGCATCGCTTTTTCAAAAACCTTTTTTCATGATCCGGTTATTTTAATATTTTTCCTTTATGACAAAAAAAAAATTCAGAAATGAGAACATCTTTGCATTAGATTTTTGAATCTTAAAAATATTAATTAAAATTAATCAAAAACACTAGGTAATATGTTTCAATATATTTACACCAATATATCGCCTAGAGTTTTAAATTAATTTTTACCTACTTATAATGTTTCATCAAGAGCCAACGGCTACCAGTATAAAAATATTTTTGAAAACCTCGAGGTGAAATTTTTAAATATTAATGAACTTTCGCTTCTATGCATATCATCGCATCGTCTCTACTGCAAAATGCAAGGATAATTATCCCTCTAATTAATTCCCAAATCGCACAAGTCGATAATTAAAATAGGAAAGTGATAAAACTCACTCTCGATTTTACAATAATTCTCTCTAATCGTTTATCGTTAATTATAATTTTTACACTCAATTAAATGAAATGTTTTTTTTTCTAAACTGAAGGCATTTGCACACATTTTTGGAGAACATATAATACGATATTTTAGGATTATTTGATTTATTAACATTTGTTTAAAAGTGATTTATTGATCTATCGAGACAACGCTTCTAAAATGATTTTTACCTTTACCAGATGTCTAATGTGAGCTCACTATCATGACGAAGACAAAAACAATTGTAGAAAATTCTTGATTGATGAATAATTCACTTTAAAAAATTCACTCTACAGCATTTGATTTTTTTTTTTCGTTTTTTCGGCATCTTAGGCCATATAAACTTTTTCATTTAATAGTTATATATAGGCCTACTCATTGATGATATTATACACATTGCAGGGGCCGAGGCCCCCCCTCCAAAATTATACTCGGGTGTCAATATGAATATTTAAGTTAGAAAAAACGCGTGAAATTTTCCGTATGGCGGAAAAATTTAGTTCCGAAAAAAAATTTCCGCCCGGTGGAAAGGAAAAGAGGAAAAAATTCCGGAAAAAAGGCACAGAAGGGGAAAAAATTCCGCTCTAAAAAAAAAATCCCCCCCCCCCCCCCCCCCCCCCCCCCCCCCCCCCCCCCCCCCCCCCCCCCCCCCCCCCCCCCCCCCCTTGCCGCAGAGTGGAGTTCGGGCCCCCCGCGAAAAAAAAATTTCTATATACGCCCCTGACACATTGTTAGGGCTTTATTAAGAATTTCTCCTAAATTTCATTATTAATTATTAATAAATGCCTCCAATATCTTTTGATTTCTTTTTTTACTAAAAAATAATTCCTAATAGCTACGCCACTGCCACCCTGGCTTGGAAATCGAACCCGGGTTTACTGTGGAAATCACACTAGTCTATATATCCCATTGGAAGTAACAAAACGTTTGGCTCCCACCGGGCTCAATTGCCGTCCCTCTCTCGTCGGTTGATTATATAAAAAAGGTCCTTAAGATGAGATTCTCACAAAGTAAAGGATAAGAGAATAATAGATTATTTTTCATCACAGTCGAACACTAAAGTCAACACTATCATCATATCACATATCATCAATCAGTGAGAGATTTGTGCTAAATAATAAAATTTTTTTCTTATGTTAATTTACAGAATAACATTTTATTTATTCAGCGAAAATTTTTTAGCTTCGCATTCAGAATCGAAATATTTGTAATAAAAAGAGCGTAAACGTGAACTGGCTTTTTATTCTTTTGGAATGGTGAGCCTGCATCATTAACAAAATTTCAGACACTTTTTAGAAGCCGCCCGCCCTCAACTTGGAGCCTGTTCCAAGGGAGTCAAATGACCTGCTTGTCATCCCCATCCCCCAAGCAGATGCCTCTACCCAGCCAAGAAAACATAACTGTGTTGTGTTGGCTTCTGAAAAAATTCATTTTTGTTCGGGTATTATTTTCGGAATTTCAAAAAGTGGAGCTGAATACTTATTTATTTATTTCCACAAAAAAAAGAACGCCCTTATCTTGAATCAATATGTTAAGAAACAAAAAAATTTATTTCATCATTTTTCATACGTTTTCTTATAATTAACATATCCCTATTAGGAAAGTCTGAGTGAGCTTTACCGCAGAGAATTATAAATTTAGAAATTAGAATTTAACGGTGCAAATAAAACAACAAAAAACATGTTCAATTCTCTATGATTGTTGAAACGTTTCGGGTAAAATTTATTCACCCATCTTCAGTCATCAATTCTAGTAGCAGAATCATCATTAAAAATAAAAATATTTTTTCATAGAATACTTACAATGTTAGTTAAATATGATAACAATCATGTATATTTATATTAGGAACCGATCGAATATTCGGTTTCGGTTACGGTTTGCCAGAAATCATGGTTTCGGCCGTGCTCGGTTCGGCCAATGGCCGAACCTTTCGGCAGGCCGAACCAGAGTCTGAAAAATGGGATGAGACTCGCATGCAAAAAAAAGTCAAATGATTTGCACTTGAGGGAGAAAAATTTTGTCTCCCTAAAAAAGGTAAAATGATTTTCACGGGAGGGAAAAAATTCAAAAAAAAAAGATTGAAAAAAATTTTTTATAGGAAATACAAGTTTCGGTTTCGGTTACGGTTTCGGCCGAAACTAAGGTTGAGGCCGAATATTCGGTTTCGGTTTCGGCTGAAAATCTTGTTTCGGTCGGACCCTAATTTATATAGACTCAGCTCTGATGACTGAAGATGCATGAATTGTCCCCGAAACGTTTCAACATTCATAGGGAATTGAGATTGTTTTAAATTTTTACTTTCTCTTACCTATATATATGTGTTAATATAGAGAAAGAAAGTATTGTTTTCATGTCAAAACTTCGATGTTGAGAATTTGATGGATATACACTGGGATCCTTTATTTTCTCTAATACAGTGGCGCAACTAGAAAGGGGGAGATGTGATTTTTTTGAATTTATTGTCTTATAATTTAATTAAATATTTGCATTTCTCTTGTTAATGGCAAGCAGAAGAGTCCCTTAAAAAGAATTATAATTCCCCCCTCCTCCTCCCTCCCAGGAACAAATCTTGATTCTGCCATTGTATAATAGAATCTTCACTATCAACGTTTTTCTAAATAATTATTTTCCGTTTAAGGAACTTAATAATATAATAGTCTTTTAGTGGACAGTGGGCGAAAGAGGACTGAGATCCTTAAAAATTAAAACAACACATTGAGAAAAAAAAAAATATTTATAACCTCAATTTCTTTTGGTTTTTTGAAAATTTTTTTTGGAATCGCAATTTTAGGAGGCAACTCACTCCCTATTTATCCTTATGACCAATGCTCACAAATATATATTCTCGTTCACAATTAATTGGGCTCAAAGAGGTTTTTTACCAATGAAAATACCAATTCCAGAGACGTTTCGACGAAAATTTTATTTTGCATCTTCAGTCGTTCAGGAATTTTCATGTTTATATTTAATATGAACATGTGTTGAAGTAAATGATCATTTACATCGAAACTCTCTGAGCCAGGCCCTCGAATTTGAATTTTTAAAAAACCTACTTGGCCAAATGACACATGTTCATATTAAATATAAACATGAAAATTCCTGAACGACTGAAGATGGCAAAATGAAATTTTCGTCGAAACGTCTCTGGAATTGGTATTTTCATTGGTCCAAATCCTTTTTGGCTGCAGCCTCGCAACCCAACATTAAAGCTTTTACAAATAAACGCTTTAAATAATAGATTTGGGGGTTTTGATCTCCGCCTTTAATATCTTTAAAAAGAGCAAAAAATTAATTTTGGTAGGAATTCGATCAGGTCTCGAAGTTAAGCAGAGTGTTATGTGTAACTCTCAAAAACACCAAATGACAATTTGCTATTACTCACACTTATAGGTAAATACTAACTTGAAAATGTATATTTTTTTTTGTCTCAAGGCATATCGAATTTAAACGTTTAATGTCGATATAGAGCATGTGATTCAGACACATGAACGCCTATCTCTAACCTCCCAGCCACGGGGGAGAGGAAAAAACTTGAAAATTTAATTTTAACCCTTTCCACACGACACGACCGTTTCTACTATAATGTTTAATTGAAATGAGCTAAAAATTTAATTTTCTTTTTCGCTAAAAACTTGCTTACATGAATATCGGAGTTTTTTGAAGTTCGACCCTCCAAGAACCCCAATTCTCCAATTTGGAGGTGAAATAGATTTTTAATTTGAATTTTACAATTTCTTTAATAACTATTGACCTTGATATGATATTATTTTGTTGGTTTTTTTTTCATTCAAAGCTTGCTTAAATAAATTTAGGTGTTCGAACACAAACACTTCCATTTTGGGGATAAAATTTTGATCTTTAGAGATTTTCCCTAAAAATGTTTTCATTTTGTTCGAATATAAAAAAATAATTCCGAGTTGACTTGTACAGTGAGGGACAATATTAAGTCCCACCCAAGCGTTTTCTACTTGCGATTATTTCAATGTTTTTAAAAAAAATATTATATATTTTTTCATGAAAACTTTCATGGTTCAAACCTAGAAAGATTTTCATTTTATTTAATAAAAACAATGAACTAATCACAAGTAGAAAACGCATGGGTGGGATTTAATATTGTTCCTCACTGTACCTTTTCAAATACGGGTGCAAAGGGATAATATAAATAATAATAAAAATCCGGAGGTCCAGACAAGTGGCTGGAATCTGAGCGATTTAAATAATAAAATTTTCACTTCAATTTCTATCAATATCCAGGTGGATTGATATTTAAAAAATAATTTATTTCTGTGAGATTTTATGCTAATAAATTAAAAAAAAAAAAAAAAAATGAGGCGTTTGTAGGAGTCGAACCCACGTTCTCCCGTGGGTTTGTATTTTGCATTAAATAAACACCTTTGAGAAATTTTAATTTAGGACGGAGATTCTTAAAAAAATGTAGATAAGCCCGCCTAAAAATGTTCGTTTCAAGGTTGAGATTTGGAAATAATTCTTTTTTAAGAGGGGAGATGCCTCAATAAATTTGAAATGTGAAGGATTCGTTGCCTTCATTTGTGTGAGCAAATCTCCACCAAATTTCTCCTTTTAAAACTTTCCTATTTTTTGTGGTTCAGCATACTCACAAAATTTGTGATTGAAAATAAAATTTCGAATAAAAATCGAGTTGTAACGGCTCTTGGAAGCCACGATTTCGGCCCGGCTGGTTGCCTACACGCCTCAAATTCCTCCTAATTTTGGGGTGGTTGTGGCACATTACGCCCTGGGATTATTCAATACTCACATTTACACGATGTTGACTGAAATGCGATGTGATGTATCCATAAACACTTGGTGTAAAAATGTCAAAACACACGCGCAATGGGAACGACGTTGTCCACCTGTTTGGACCCACTCGCCGACTGCTAGTGTGACTCACGGTGAGAACATTGCCAGCTAAACAAGCTAAAATCCCTGCGAGCTCTTATCATTGCCTTATCATTTTTGATGCAATCGCCCAAATTCAATTTACCTCCTACGATTATCAATTAACCTTTTTAAGTGGATGCATCCAACAAATAACATGATTTTTTTATTTTTATTTTATAATAATAAAATCAAGAAATATGCAATGCTAGTGTGCAACCACCTGGCGGCCATTTTAGGCGCTAAAATTTAAATTTTACCTAAACTTATTTTTCAATTTTTTTTTTTTGTTGTAAATTTTGTGAGAATTCCATGGGGAAGTTTATTTTCCCTAAACATTTTTTTCTGCGCTCTTTCTCTAATTCTTTAATATTCACTCAGAATTGCCTTGCAGTCTCCTTATTGTAGATGTTCATGTCTTATTCAATAAAAGTGGCGTCATGTGGGGGGGGGGGGATTTGCCTCTCCTCTGATCTTTTTTAAATTTTATATTATTCTGAATAAATTATTTCAAAATATATCTACGGGTATATAAACTGTAAAAAATCAAAAAATAAATTAATGTTTTATCGCTGTGGAGATTTACTCAGGATTCGCAGGGACTTGCAGCCAGGAGATTAAATAAAAAAAATATATAATTTAATTTCTATTTGCCGACGTTTCGGTCGCCAATCACGACCTTCATCAGGGCAAATATTGTCAATTATACACGATCGAAACGTCGGCAAAGGGAGCGTACAAGTATTACGTAACCAATTTGGGGGGAGGGGGTCTCGTAAAACGTTACCATTCGTTACAAGGGGGGAGGGAGGGGGTTGAACAACGCGTTACGTAATTAGTTTTTAGCGACTTTCCGATACTTTGCGCAACATAATTGTGACTTTTAGATAAAAATGGCCACTTAAGCGTTACGTAACGTCTAGGGGGGGGGGGGGCAGAAAAATGTTTCGGCGCGTTACTTGGGGGAGGGGGGGGGGGTCAAAGAATCTTCAAAAATTGCGTTACGTAATACTTGTACGCTCCCAAATAGAAATTAAATAAAATATTTTTTTATTTAATATGACGATTCTCAACGAAGTTTTATAGGGGTCGTCCACATATTACATAACGCGTTAGGGGGGGGGGTAAAACGTTGCTAATTGTGACATGGGGACCCGGGGCTTTCTCTAAGTGTTTCTAACAATTCAAAGTTAAATTTGTAAAATTTTTGAAAAAAAAAAAAAAAGTTAGACTGATTTTCACAACAGGGAAAAACGGAGTGATTATTTGAGTCGCGAGGGAAATGAAAATTTACTTAAAAAAGGTAAAATGATATGAATTTTGTATAAGAAATTTTTTTCGGGGGGGGGGGAGTAGTTGTATGTTGTGACATATTTGTCGAGGGGTTTGCTTGTATGACTACCTGTGACATGGGGGGGGGGGGGACTAGAAAATCGTCAAAAAAAGGCGTTACGTAATATGTGGACGACCCCATATAGAATTTTAGGATAATAAAAAAAAAAAAAATTAAATATTCTTTGGCCAAAGACCTTATTATTATTCCATGCCGACGTTTCGAAGACTATAAGCCATCCTTCCTCAGGACAGGAGTTGTCAATGGATAATGTATAGTCTCCGAAACTTCGACATGGAATAATAAAGTCTTTGGCTTCAAAGAATTTTTTTTTTTTCTTTTCGAAATTTTGAACAATCTCAGTCTTTTAATTCTACCTATTAAACGGCCTGCCTCCATTTATTGTTATAAATACATAAAGGACAGCAACCTGCAGGCGAAATAGCAAATGGTAGGAGGAAACAAAAAAAAAACTCTGTGTTCGAACAAGATACGGAAATATCTCAGGAAAGAAGATATGGATGAAGACATGTGTAGGGGGTGTGAGAGCTCACAGAAGAAATAGACAGTGCATTCATTGAGCTTATTAAAAAAATAGAGAGAAAGGGAGAAAAGCAAGATGAAAAAAGAACAATTCAAGAAAGATGAAACCAAAAACCCAACGAACGCTAAGGGGGTTCAACATACAATATACTTGAATGTGCGGCTTTTATTTTTTAATTTTCATTTTGAATGAACAAATAAATAAATTGTTATAAATAAACACGAATATGGATGAGGCGCTATTGGATATCTCAAGTGGGGTAGATTTATTTTTATAACAGGAGAAATAGGAATAGACGAGCGAGGTGTTGCGTCCATCCATTCATTTCGTTAATTATTATCTAATAAATGTTCTTAACTCAGTAAAGAAAAATAAATCAAATTAGGTTTTAGATGCGGTGTCAGTCGTAACGTTTTGATTGAAAAATAGTTTTTATTATTGTACATATTATCGATGTATAAAAACATGGAATTAAAATTCATTATAAACTTTGACATTTTGCTTGCCCTGTGGATGAGTGCGACTAGCACCCGAAACGTCGGCAACAAATTATAAAGTTTTTTTATTTCACCTGGCTGCTGTTCCCGAAAAGGCCCCTGTCCCTTGCTTCCATGTAATTATTTTATTAAATGCCACAAGTTAACTGGAGATATGGGATGACATCCCTCGTAGCTTTTATCTTCTCGCTAAATGGCGTGAATTTTTCACTTTTTTATTTATATTTTTGTTTTTATTTAAAGTTTAGAAGATTCTCCCCCCTCTGATACGCCCGAAGATGATAGTAAAGACCATCGAAACTGTAAGCTAATGTAGTCGTAAGCCCAATAAATCAATCATCCACATTGTTTGGGTTTTCTAAAAAAAAACAGGAACAAATACAGAATAAACTAGAAAGTATCGAAATCGTCAAAAAATTCGACGACCCATCTGTGTTCAAAAAGCTTCCTAAAGATTTTTGTACAATAATTTCTATTAATTCGTAGACCTGATGATGATGGGATAGAGACCATCGAAACTGCCAGTTGACAGTCGCAGCACAAAATAAATAAAAAAAGTAAAAACAAATAAAAAAATTGTTTTTTCTTCGTCATTTCCCGAGAGGACGATTCGTGAATCTCCTCTTAAATTTATATTTGTACCCAGTTTAGGAATAAATTTGTCAATTGGAAGTGATCCTTTAGCTCTTGCATTTGGGTCTATCCATTTCAAGTGATACAGCAGTGGTCGCTCGACCATTTTGTAAAAAAATAATTTTTTTTTCCTAGATTCCTACATTATTTCTGAGTTCAAAAGTGTTTTTAAAATTTTTTTATCTCTTTTGTTACTCCTACGGTGGCCATTTTTGTTTTGCGAAAAGCTCTAATTTTGGCGTATTTAAGGGTTTGCGTTAACTTGTATAACTCGGAAACCATCAATTCTAGAGTGATGAAACAAAAACCATTTTAATCAGGAAGAAACAGCCTAAATATTATGTCCAGTACATATTTACTGAAATATGCATCAAAAACAGTCTGCAACCCAATCAACATTTGGGTAAGAAAACGGAAAAATTTCAATTTTTGAAGGCATATTACCTTTGGAAAGAATACAATCTCAGACTTGATTTTTTTTTTGTGTGTAGCTATACACTAGTACTGCATGTATTTTAAATATCAACCCTGAGACTTAATTCCTTTAAGAGCTACAAATTTTTAAAAACTGAAATTTTTCAAAAAATTCAAATTTTGAGCCTCAATATCTTTGTTGGGACAAAGTTTAAAAATCTGAAATTTTTACCAGCAAACCCTCTTATGGTTGTTATACTGCTGTATAAATTTCATCTTTGAGATTTTGTTTTAAACCAAGTTACAATATCATGAAAATCACAAAAAACCCATAAGCTCTGCCAATATCCCTAGTACTGTAGATAGCTTAGATTAAGTTACAGGTGTAGGCAATTATTTTACTTAATGTAAACTTAACCTATTTAAAAGTAATGTCTTGCTTTTGATGTAAAATAATCTGAATGTTTGAAATTTTAAATAACTTTATCACGTCATTTTCAGGTTTACAAAAAAAAAACTTTGTACATTTATTCAATTATTCTGGCTTATTTATAAATTTATTAAACCATATTTCATTTTAATAAAGAATATTAAAAATTCCACATTTTCTTCATAATCAGTTGCTAGTGAGTTTAGGAAGCACTTAACATTACTAATGTCGGGTACAGGAATAAAACACTAACCAGTCAAAAATAATTTATACATATTTCTATGTCAAGAAAACTTTGTCTTTTAAAACAGTGTGTGTATATGTAATTTTTAATATTCTTTATTAAAATGAAATTTATAAATAAGCCAGAATAATTGAATAAATGTACAAAGTTTTTTTTTTGTAAACCTGAAAATGACGTGATAAAGTTATTTAAAATTTCAAACATTCAGATTATTTTACATCAAAAGCAAGACATTACTTTTAAATAGGTTAAGTTTACATTAAGTAAAATAATTGCCTACACCTGTAACTTAATCTAAGCTATCTACAGTACTAGGGATATTGGCAGAGCTTATGGGTTTTTTGTGATTTTCATGATATTGTAACTTGGTTTAAAACAAAATCTCAAAGATGAAATTTATACAGCAGTATAACAACCATAAGAGGGTTTGCTGGTAAAAATTTCAGATTTTTAAACTTTGTCCCAACAAAGATATTGAGGCTCAAAATTTGAATTTTTTGAAAAATTTCAGTTTTTAAAAATTTGTAGCTCTTAAAGAGGAGATTAAGTCTCAGGGTTGATATTTAAAATACATGCAGTACTAGTGTATAGCTACACACAAAAAAAATCAAGTCTGAGATTGTATTCTTTCCAAAGGTAATATGCCTTCAAAAATTGAAATTTTCCGTTTTCTTACCCAAATGTTGATTGGGTTGCAGACTGTTTTTGATGCATATTTCAGTAAATATGTACTGGACATAATATTTAGGCTGTTTCTTCCTGATTAAAATGGTTTTTGTTTCATCACTCTAGAATTGATGGTTTCCGAGTTATACAAGTTAACGCAAACCCTTAAATACGCCAAAATTAGAGCTTTTCGCAAAACAAAAATGGCCACCGTAGGAGTAACAAAAGAGATAAAAAAATTTTAAAAACACTTTTGAACTCAGAAATAATGTAGGAATCTAGGAAAAAAAAATTATTTTTTTACAAAATGGTCGAGCGACCAATTATTTTTTTTCTGTATCACTTGATATGGATAGACCCATTTAGCAAAACCTTTGGTTGACCGATTCACTCCAAAAGGTGATGTGATGCAGTTCTAAATTTTTTTAAACAAAGGATCGAACTTTTTTTAAAGTGAAACTTTTATTTGATCCTCTCAAATTTTTTCGCTCTTCTATCAGCATGTCGCGTTACAAGCCGTGACGACAAAAATAAGAAAGTTGAAATTTAATATATATGACGAATTATAAAAATTTAATTATTCAATTTTTAAATTATTGATAAAATATAATTTTTAAAATAATTTAAAATAATTCAAATCTTCAAGTACTAAATAAATATTGTTCTCAGTTTTTAACATGCGTCTATTGATTTCCCATTATCATTCCCATTTTCCAATTATTAAGTTAAGATTAAAAACGCGATTTTAATGCCCTTAATTGAATAATTTTTTGAAAATTTTCAGTTTTTTTTTTTTTTTTTTTAAAGGTCCTTCTCGGCATCTAAGGCCATTTAGACCCCATCCCTATTTATTTCAAATGATTTGTAGTCAAATCAAATAATTTTCAGTTTAACGCCTACGATCCGAAAAAAGTTTCACTTGCATCGTGGTTTTATAAAGCCACACAATGATTTTTTAATTTTATCTTTTTAAAAGGAGGATGTTTTTAATAAAATAAAAAAATATAATTATTATATTTATTTTGGAAGATTACCACTCTTAGAAACATTTTTTATTTATATATTAACAAACGAAAGTGATCTCTATATATATACCAGTATATATATATAAAATTAATAGTTTTTTCTTCTAGATTGTATTATTAATCAAATTTTCAATTTTTATATATATATATTTTTTCTTCAGATATTATGATAATAAGTATAAAATTTCATTTAGATTTTTTTTTTTAATTAAAAGTTCGAAAAATGATAAAATTTGGGTATAAAAGTCAAAACATGGATCTCTATCTATTTTAGGCAGTTTGATTAGAATTTAAGAAAAATTTTCTTTTCAAGAATTCCTTTTAGAAATAATAAAATATTCAAATATCCGAAGAGAGAAAATTGAAAAAAATAATATTAAAAATAAAAAATATACATTTATCTAATAGAATAACAATTAAAAAAAATAGTTGATTTGAATATTAAAAAATATAATAACCATATTATTCACTAAAAGGAAATGAAGAGAGGGCTTTATATAATTCTTTAGTTAGAACTATGTACATTCGATTTGGTCGTGGACGATCGTCACAACATAGCATTTTAGTTTTTGTTGTTGTTGTTGTTTGTGTGTGTGTGTTGTTGTTCTCCATTTTTTTATTTCATAATAAGGCTTGTAGGATAAATTCGAGAATGTTTTCAAGACTTCCCACCAAATCCCATCAAACTTCCTAAGCCGCCAGTTGCTCCTTGTTGTAGTTGTCGCATCATATTTTGAAGACCAGAAATTCCTCCTGGAAATAGGGATATTAATATTATAAGTCGACATTTTGACATAAATCAATTACAAAACAATTTATTCAATTGATGAATCAATTAAGAAAATTTTTCATTCATTCTTTTAGGTACAGTGAGGGACAAAATTAAGTCCCACCTATGCGTTTTCTACTTGCGATTATTTCATTGTCTTAAAAAAAAAATATTATTTATTTTTTATTTGAAACTTTCATTGTTCAAACCTAGAAAATTTCCAATAAAGATTTTCATTTTTTTTTTTTTTTTGTTTTGTTGTATTTGTTATTGTATTTAAATTTGTATTGTGTTTGTTGGACCTAGCCACCGAGGACTGGTGCCTCTAAGCGGGTCGTAATAAATTTATTTATTTATTTTATAAAAACAATGAAATAATCACAAGTAGAATACGCATGGGTGGGACTTAATATTGTCCCTCACTGTACAGTGTGCACAGATAAAGGAAAGTTTCGAATAATAGGCCCTACATGGGTAGATGTGATTTTTTGGCCTTAGAAAATTTATTGTCTTAAAATTTAATTAAATATTTGCGTTTATCTTCTTAAAAAAATTATGATCGCCTTCTCTCCCCCCTCCTCCTCCTCCCACCCAGGAACAAATCTTAATTGTACCATTGCATAATAGAATCTTCCCCCCCAGCGTTTCTCTAAATAATTATTTTCCGTTTAAGTGACTTAATAATATAATATAGTCTTTTCGTCTGTTGTTAATAAAATACAGTATATTAAGTAGTGAGTAGCATCTCTCTATCCACTTGTCTTTTGAACCTGCATATGTTTTAATCAACAACTTATGTGATGCGGAGTGTGAAAAGGGACCTCTTTAGGGCATTTTAGTCGAAAACGTTTTCGCGCAATTGGTGTGCGTTTAGCGGAAAATCGTATAAATATTACAAAATAATCGATTTAGTAACCTTAAATAGTTTTTCATTGTGTTTAAATGCGTTTTGCTCAAAATCCCATTTTTCATATCTCTAACTTTGAGAGGCTGTAACTTTTTTAGTTTTTGAGATATCAGAGTGGTTTTGGTCTTAATATGTTCAGGAAATTATCCTCTACAATAAAATATCAATAACTCAATTTGTGAAATTTCCGACAAGAGGTCCTTTTTCACGTTCTGAATCATCATAGAATTTTAGATTCAACATTAAATTACTAACAATAAAGAGTTACTTAAAAAAAAAAAAACTTGTTTTATTTGTCCGAAATATCACTACGTCTCTATTGATATAGAAATAAATTTCAATGGAAATGGCTTTAATTACATGATTAAATTAATCAGCTTTCTACTTTAATTTAAAGGAAGTATGAAATTTAAATAAAATTCATTATCATAAAAAAAGCATTGGACTTTGAAATATGTATATGATTAAATGAGAAAATAATTACCCATATGGTGTAATACTCGTGGGTCCATCATCTTTGCCATTTGTTGATTTAGTTTTGTCATTTGAGCTGGATTAACGTTTTTAGCCATATCGCCGCCTTTGAACAAGCCCTTGATGCCTCCCATTTTTTTAACTACACCAGCGAATTTTGTATATTGCGAGATTAAATCTTTCACTTCTTTCTCTGTCACACCGGCGCCTTGAGCTACTCGTGTTATCCGGGAATTTTGTTTCGAGAAGAGTTTGGCGCCGTCGCGATTATCGAGCTCTAGAAGAAAAAAAAAATTAAAAATCTCTTCTTTAATATTCAACACAACTCACTCCACATCGACAATGCAAATATTTAAGCTGCTCATTATCAGTTCGAATTATGCAGAAACTAGTTTTTTTATTAATGAATTGTAAACAATAACGAGAGGACATCAATATTACACCAAAAAAATATCCGAGCTAATTAACATTAGCGTTTAAATTAAACAATAATTTTGATTGCGCGAGATCTTTCTGTTTTTGACATATCGGCTGAATATATGATAATGATTGAATAAGGAACGCCATGAGCAGGGCAGCCAGCAGGAATAAAATTCGGCATCGCATCGCTCTCATCCTCAGAACGAAATAAATAGATAGTTTTATAAAGTATATACGTATAATAACAATACGTATGTTGTGCATAATAATTTAACAAAATTGAGTTTTATATTATACTAATTATATATCTAAAGGCATAGGCGCCGGAACTGGGGGGGGGGCAAGGGTACATTGCCACCCCCTGGCATCCTATAGGGGGGGGGGGGACAGAGGGGGGCAAAATTTCTTATTCAAATTCGTTCCGGCGCCCCTGTCTAAAGGCTGTCAAGATGTGCAAACAGCATCAACGCCGACAAGATTGAAATTTGCTCATATGAATATTGTTATTATTCGTTGTGTATTCTTTATAAAACTATCCATCTATTGTTCGACATTTATTTCGCCCTGAGGATGGAAGCGATGCGTAGCCGAAAAATTGACGATGAAGAAAAAAAAATTGTTTTTGACCCCTTCCCCTTAGGAGCGTACAAGTATTACGTAACGCAATTTGGGGGGGAGGGGGGGTCTCGTAAAACGTTACCATGCATTACAAGGGGGGAGGGGGGGGGGGTTGAACAACGCGTTACGTAACTGGTATTTTAGCGACTTTCCGGTATTTTGCGCAACATAATTGTGACTTTTAGATAAAAATGGGCACTTGAGCGTTACGTAACGTCTGGGGGGGGGGGGGTCCAGAAAAATGTTACGGCGCGTTACATGGGGGGGGGGGGGGTGAAAAATCTTCAAAATTGCGTTACGTAATACTTGTACGCACCCTTATTAAAACATTTATTATAATTATTCTTAAATATTGTGTTTAAACTTGAAAGAAATGTATATTGATGGAAAAAGGATGTCCCGAAAGCCGAAAGATGGCGAGAACCAATAGAAATGGATGATAATTTAGAGAGCAGTGGCTAAATGTATATATAGCAAGGAGATCAAGGCAGTCGAAAGTAAATAAAGAAAAAATATATTTCTCTTTTGCTTTATTTCATACACTTGTCGATATTCCGGCCTTCTTCAGGACCTTTGCCTCGAGCTTAGAGTGGTGTTGAACCAGAAGTCATAACATCCGAAGAAAGTTCTTATCAACAATATGTCAGGAGTTGCCAAGAGCATTGTCCTGATAAAGGTAGGAATATCAGCCGAAAGGGTATGAAATAAAGGAGAAAATAAATATATTTTTTCTTTATTTGCTTTTGGCTGCCTTGATCTCCTCACTATTGAATAGAAATGGTTATAAAAAATAAATTTGCATTGATCCTAACTATAATAAAAAAACTTGTTCATTTCTAACCGCCGTCATTCATGGAATCCATAATTGTCATAAGTCGTTTAAGCCTCGCCATGGATTCTTGCTCACTTCCTTTTGATAATACATCTTGACTAAAACCTGGAATCATACCCTAAAAAAAAACAAAAGAATATTTACAATTAAAATTCAATATTAAAATAGGTAAAAAAAAAATAATAATAATATCTTATTATAATACCATAATTTGAGAGAAAGGGCCCATTTTCATTATGTTTTGGAATTGTTCGTACATATCTCTAAGTGTGAATTGTCCGTGTTTAATTTTTTCAATCAATTCTTCATTATCATCCAATTTTAATTCATTGACTTTATCAATAAGACCCTCGATGTCACCCATACCAAGGAGTTTAGATACAAACGGTTTTGTTTTAAATGGTTCAAAATCATCGATATGTTCACCGGTACCAATAAAGATAATTGGAGATTGAGTAGCGGCCACTCTGGAATCAAAAGAAATATAATAGGTTTGATTATTGTATTATAAATATTATTTTGAATAATTTAATAATTTTGTACCATCTATGTTAAAAAAAATCAAATTCAAAAAACTTATTGTAACATCATGCTTTTTAATGTAAACCCTTGCTTTGATGATTGTGTCTAATTTCATGGGAATGAGTGTAGATGGCTCTGAGGTCGTTGTACTGTACATAAAATGCACGAAACGGTCCCTTAGAGGTTAGTTTACTTGAGTGGGAGCAAGTACTTAAAAACGACAGCAGAATATCAATAAGAAACGTCGAAACTATACACAGTATTTATTTATTTTTAATAAATAATTAATACAAAATGTGGTCTATAATTAAAAACTTCAATCATACAAAGGCAACAGCTGAGGGTATAGTTGCTAGCGTGCTGGCCTTGTATACCAAGGGTCGCGGGTTCAAATCCCAGGCAGTCCGATGATTTTATTTAAGCCATTTGGATACCAAATGGCTTAAATAAAAATGCCTGAACCCCCAATTATATATATTAATAAATAATTAAAAGCTTACGCGCTGAGAGCTCCTCCACCCTTGGCGTGACCATCAAGTTTAGTAATAATTACAGAACCGACGTCGACTTTTCCTTTAAAAGCTCGAGCTTGGGCTTCGCAAGCCTGGCCAATAGTAGCGTCCATCACGAAAATAATATTATCCGGTTTCTGAAAACATAAAACATAAAAATCTTCTGAAATTTTTAGAACTGTTATCATGTTAGTAAATAAATTAGATTTCCGTTTTAACTGTATATTGTTTCTATTAAATATAAATGCGGCAATTCATTCTGAGGAGAAATTGTACCTTAAGAAAGCAACAGAATGAGTAGCTTAAATAAATATACCACATAGTTTAACCGAAAATGTAATTTGATTTTGATTAATAAAAATCTTAATCCCCTCAGAGGCGAATCCTTGGTGTGACACTTAATTGTTGGAATGATAATAAAAGTCGCAGGTACTTCATTTATTTTATTGATCCTTCTCTATTGACGTTGTCGATCCGTATATGGGATCGTCTTTAGAGACAGAAAAACGTCAGGTTGGATGTCAGTATATTAAAAGTAAAAATATATATAAAGTATAAAATATAGTATATTTCCCTTTCCTTTTATGACATCCCATCTGGCTTTCTTCCGACTCTAAAGGTGACCCCAAACACGCACCCAGAACGTCAATAAAATAAATGAAAATAGTTAGTTTTTGAAATCAGATTTGAATAGTTATTTAACATATTTTGTGAGTTTATTATTTATTTTTGTTGGAGTGGCCAAATGTGGCCGAGTGTTCGATGACCTGATGTAAGTGGAAGCATCCCAAATAAGAATGGTGGTATAATTAATATTTATTAACTCAGATAGACGAAAAAAAGTAGCTACAGCCAGGAATTGAATATTTAATGATTGAGAAAGAGAGATTTTGTTCACCTGGAATGCCGATAAATTTTGTCAGATCGATTACTCCCGATGACGAATTTAGCATTCTAATAAATTCAATAGCCGCGTGCGGTATTGTGGTCTAATAGAAGGGAAAATAGAAGGGCAAATCTGCAGATCTGTGGTGCCTATTTTTTTCAGCTATCTAAGTTAATAAATATTAATTAAATAAGTGTAGGATGGCAGCCAGGAAAGAAATCAGACAAAAATTCAATCAATTTTTATCTAATTTTATTACGATTGCCGACGTTTCGGACGCAAATCGCGCCCTTCCTCAGGACAATCGATAGTTAATGAAATACAGATGGACGTATTTTTTTAATTAACAATATAAAAACACAATCCACGGGTGTGAGATGCATTGTTTTGTACTGTGTTTAATGCGAAAGGCGTCAATGAATAACAGCAAATATATACAGTACAAAACAATGCATCTCACACCCGTGGATTGTGTTTTTATATTGTTAATTAAAAAAATACGTCCATCTGTATTTCATTAACTATCGATTGTCCTGAGGAAGGGCGCGATTTGCGTCCGAAACGTCGGCAATCGTAATAAAATTAGATAAAAATTGATTGAATTTTTGTCTGGATTTCTTTCCTGGCTGCCATCCTACTCATATCTTCTAATAGTTCAGCCATCATCTCAATATTAATTAAATAAGTTTTTTATTTTTAATCTCAAAATTTTTGTAAGGGTATTTCAAAATTTTTTCAAATTTAAATACTCAACTTTTCTTTAATTAGGCAGAATAGCGTTAAAAGTATTTTTTTCGAACCTATTTAATCTAAATTAAATAATATATAATCTTAATAACTTGGAAATAGACGGGAAATCCCCGGAAAAGGAGCATCCAGGTTGAAGAATTATGTGATACTGTTTTATAGCCAAATATAAAATTGTTTATTACTTCAAACTGGATGCTTCGTTACCCTGTGATCTCCTCCGTCTACTTAAACTTAAATCCGACCAACACTCAAAATTGAATATTAAAAACATACAACGGCATTAGAAACTTGTAACATTTCTTCGAAGAGAGATTCCTCCTGTTTATGTCGACCGCTAGTATCCACAATAATAATCTCAAAACCTTCTTTTTTAAACATATCTACACCATCTTGAGCTATCACTACAGGATCTACTTCAGTATAGCTGAAATATAAATTCAATAATTATTATTAATAAAGCACTTGTTTTTGTGTTTAATATTTAAGAAAGTACCTTCCGTAAAAGGGTATCCTTGCTTTTGTGGCGTTCTGTTTTAATTGATCATAAGCACCAGCTCGAAATGTATCGGCGCATACAAGACATGCTTTCCAATTTTTCTTTTGATAATGATAAGCTAATTTGGTACAGGTGGTTGTTTTGCCTGAACCTTGTAAACCTACAAACATGATGACATTTGGTTTTCCTTTCACTGGTTGATAGGCTTTCACACCGGGATCTACAAGCTGAAAATATCATTTCATTAATTTTGGGGTTATTTGTTCTCAAGTTTTAAAGTATATTGAACTTAATTTTAATAAAATATTTTGGGTGAATGTTGCTGATGATGTGCTGAAATAGTAATGTAACTATTTAATTAAAAAAATAATTATATTTCGTAGCCCGATTATGGATTGTTTAGGTCAGGGCTGTCCAATATGCGCCGCAAGCGGCCCGCGACCCCACTTGGCTCGCGGAATGGGCTTCTAAATGTATAAATTACCCTAATGCTATTTTGGAAAATTCCCAACAGCTCTTTTTGTCTATTAGACTTTTACTAAACTTTACGATAGCGAAGGGGAAAAAAATAGAAGATAGAGATTTTCTATATATATAAGGTAGAATGAGGGACAATATTAAGTACCACCCATGCGTTTTCTACATGTGATTATTTATTTGTTTTTAAAAAAATATTATATATTTTTTAATGGAAACTTTCATGGCTCAAACCTAGAAAATTTCCAATAAAGATTTTCATTTTCTTTTATAAAAACAATGAAATAATCACAAGTATAAAACGCATGGGTGGGACTTAATATTGACCCTCACTGTACATCTATATTAGGAAGGAAGAACTGAAATTGGGTTGAACTTTTTCAAGTTGCTGCCAGAAGAACGATACTCCAACTTGCGAAACTTTGGGTTTAAACTGGGCTCAATGATGGGAAGCACGTGTCTTTGCGAAACATGAAATTTATAAAGTCAAAATATATATGTTTCCTCTCTGATAAGTCACTTAGCACAAATATTAAAAGTTAATATTGATGCATTAGTTAGTAAAAACCAATGTCTTCAAATTTCCCACTAATTTTTTTATAATTTCTTGAATAAATTAAAATAAAATTACAAACGCGTTTTTTAATTTGTATACCATACCTGTGTTTATTAAAGCTGTTGTGGTTTGAAATATTATTATTAGGAGAATTTTTAATTATAGACCACATTTTTGTATTAAATATTTTTAATAAATATTTAATACAAAAATGTGGTCTATAATTAAAAATTCTCCCATACCATACCTATTAAAACTCACTGATAAAATGGATTCGAAGTATTTTATAATGCGGCTCTCTAAATCGAATTTTTGGGGCACTTGAATTTGGACAGCCCTGGTTTAGGTCAATAAATCACAGAATTTTTTTTTGTTTTATGGTTTTTTTTTTCGGCATCTAAGGCCATTTAGATCCCATCACTATTTATTTCAAATTCATTTAAAATAAGGGAAGCGAACTCGGGACCAGACACGAGAAGCCGAATCTTCTCGCTGAGCCACGGGTCACGTGCATTAATCACAGAATTGAAAAAAAAAAAATATTAGTGAAACCATTATCGATTAAGCACATGTTGAGAATAATTATTAATCAATAGTGTTTTTGCTATTTTTACTATGTTTGAAACATCTTCTTAAGAAAAATCTTTGTTTATGTACAGAGGAAAGGCAAAAGAGAAGACTTAATGGTTGCGAGATCTTTTCAAAAAATATTCTTTTAATTATAAGCAGAGTAAAAAATAAAATATATTTTAAAAAAATCTGATATATGAATCTAAATTGTTAAATTTAAGGATCTGAAGAAAGCCAGAAGAATTAACTGAAACGTTGAAAGTATTGAATAATGGATTTTATGATTAATTGCTTTCAATTGACCTTACATTTATCTTCCATCTTTCTCCTATATTCAGCCACCAACCCTTGGATATAATTTTATTTATTATTAGAAAGAGCCTAAAATATTAATCACAAGCGGTGGAAGAATTAGTTCATGAACTTTTTTTTCATTAAAGACATATATATATATATATAAATCTTATTAATGAGTGAATTTTGAATAGATATTATCATATTTTTGTTGAGAACAACTGTTATATCTTAAAATCCAGTTATTATGGCACATAATCAAATTTGAAATTAAAGTAGATCACCTTGACAAGTTCTTTAAAAACTCCACTCTGTATCATTCGTCTTTTGTTCAACCCTCCAGCCATCTCATCAAAATCAATGACTGCTCGGACATTTTCACGCAATTTTTTTACCAATTTAATATTAACATCGGCTTCAAGTAGAGCAGCGCATATCTCTTTAAGCATAGAATTGAGAACCTTAAAAAAAATTAATTTGTGATTAATACATCTTATATACTTCAAAAATTCTATTTGAATTGGTCGATATAAATATATATGTAAATTTTTATAATTAGCTTGAAAATTTTTTAAAGAAATTTTTTAAAAATTAAATAGACCATCTGTTAGTAATATGTCAAATAATTTTTTAGCATACCTCTTCATTAATAATCGTAGCATTGCTTAATAATCTAAGAGCGGACGTAATTTTACGTCCTAAATCGGCTAAAACCATTTTTGTGAATAATTTATATTAAATAATAAAATAATTATATTAACTAGATAAAAAATTTTTATAAACAAGTTAGCTGACAAACATTTGTTGAAATGTGTTCGCCACTGTGTAAAAACGGTCGCTTTCCAAAAGTCAACTTTCATTCTCTTTCCATCATCAGGAGTAAAATATTGCCAACTTTCTCAATAAAAAGAAAAATTTTTAATCATCTTTTTGAATTCATTTTTTTTTAATTTTTCGATTAAAAGTTATATATTATTTCATAATAATAACATTTTCAAAAACTTATTATGAAATACTCTTTTATAATTTCCAAATAATTTATGCCATTGAATCTAGATAGTTCTTTATCTTAAGATGCAGCCTGATCTTTTATATTTGTGTTTTGAAAATCTTTTCAATTGATACTTTGAATTTTAAAAATTTTTAAATTATAAACATTTTGAAAATTTGTTTTGAAATATTCTTTAATAAAACAAAAATACTCTTTGAACTTTCGCGCTCTTTTGGAAAATAGATATTTACCGTAAAATATAAAAAATATTTTAATTTATTAATTAAATTAATTAATAATTTTTTATTTTTTAAAAATAATTCATTTTAAATAATACATTTTTTTAAAATATTCATTTTTGACAGTTCCCTGCATGTTTGTCAAGTCGGTCTTCATCACAAACTCAATATTCTTTGAATTTTCTTTTAAGTATTTTAAATAATTATTATTACTACTATAATGTCTTTATATACAATTTTTCTTTTTATCATTTTAAATATGCAACTCAATGATTGATTATATTTATAGTATTTTAATTTCCCAATTATTTAAGAGGTTATAAAGTATTTATTAAAAATGTCAAAGGATCCTGACACGTATTCTCTTCCTTTGGCACCCAAAGATTTATGTTTTAACCAAAATGAATTTAATAAGGTACAAATTAGGCATATTATTTAATATCAATTTTATTTTTGAAATTTAGTTAAGGTTAGTTTATTATAAATTGACATACAAATGTTTTTGTTTCAGAAAACATTCTCTGCCGATGAATTTCTACAAAATCATCGAAAGAAAGCTAATTTAGAACAGATGAGAGATGATTTGGGGATATATTTAAAAATCCTAAGATCAGCAATGATTGAACTAATTAATAAAGATTATGCCGATTTTGTTAATCTGTCAAGTAATTTAATTGGCCTCGATAAAGCCATTTCAGGGCTACAAACGCCCTTAGGCCAACTCCGGGAAGAAGTGCTGGTAAAGATTAATTAATTTATTATCTTAACGTAACACATTTCCGGCATTATTATAAATATTACACTTATGTGAAATCGCTTCTTTTTTTTTTTAATAAACTTTTTATATTTTAGCAAGTTAAATTATCTTTAGATGAAGCAATGAGTGATTTAACAACAAAATTAGATGAAAGAAGAAAATTAAAACAAAAAAAATATTCATTAGAATGTTTATCACAAGTTCATACTACTTTTAATAAATTAAATTCTCTACTTAATTTAAGTATCGAACAAAATAAAGAATCAAAGATACCTTTAGATGCTACTATAATAGAACGAGCATCTGCTGAATTTACCCAATTACAATTTGCACTCTCTCATTGCGAGGACTATTTATCTTCTTTTCATAAGGAGGTATGTTTTAGAAATAAATAACTGCCATATTTTTTAACTTACTATCTTATATCAAAACAGAGATTTATATATTGTAACATAAATATACATGTATTGCTTCAAGTTGTGACTGTGATGTGATTATAATAGAGAGATGGAAATATCAGCCAAATTGGAATGCTTGACGTTCAATTAAACTCAGAATAAGACGTTTCGGTCTGAATTTTTTTATCCATCGTCAGTTATTGGAAATTATACACATAATACAAATGCACATGTGATTGAACCAGGATTTGGCAATCAAATTTATTTGCTTCATACAAAATTATATGATGAATCAGAAATAAAAATGCTGGAGGTACTTTCAGGCCAAATTTTAATACCACTATACAGCCGACGTTTCGGGGGACTCAACGCCTCCCTTCATCAGGACTAATGTGGTTTTAAACAATGAACCCCCGATTATATTGAGAACTCGCCTTATGAATGCCTTTTTTTTTACCAGCAGGCGAAGTTGGACTGTTGACTCATTCTCTTATGACTAAATCGTTGAGGGTTCATTGTTTAAAACCATATTAGTCCTGATGAAGGGAGGCGTTGAGTCCCCGAAACGTCGGCTGTATAGTGGTTTTAAAATTTGGCCTGAAAGTACCTCCAGCATTTTTATTTCTCATTCATCTGTCTGCGCCAGGCTTTCCCAATCATCAATTGTCAAAATTATATGACTCCTGTGCCCAAGATCAGAGATAAAATCTTTATCAATTTTACAAATCCTGGATCAATCACATGTGCACTTGCATTATGTGAACCTGTATAATTTTCAATAACTGATGGCCAAATAAATTCAGGCCGAAACTTCTTATTTTATAGAACCTAGAGCATTCCAATTTGGCTAATATCTCTAAATTTCCATTATAATTTTTATACTATATATATATTCAACTAAGTTTTTGCTTCTGAGTGCATCTGAAATAATGATGGGAACCGCTTTTGTTGTTTATCCATTTCGATTTTCCTTTTGGAATCATTTTCAAGATTTGCTAGTGATGAATTTGGAAGACCTCCAATTTACTGTTTGCTACCTCTTCCTTTGATAATTGTTCCAAAAGATGAATCAGCATTCAAGCCCTAATAATAAATTTAACAATTATGTGAGTATGTTTATTTGTTGGAGGACCAAACGAACCAAGGATCTCCACCCCACCCTTTTCGGATTCGATTCTCGGAGGCCATGGGGCGTTTGGCCCACCAACAAACAAATCTAAGGACACATTTCTTAAATACGAGTATATTTATGACTAGTCAAGTTCGAATCGAGGTATTATTATTATTTGAAATTCCTATCCGGATCCGCGTTTATTTACCCGAAGTGCTTTCGTGCACGGAGACACACAACTCAAACCCAGCCGGTCTCTGGCCATAGCACCCCGTGAAGTTACGCTATTTCCTATCTCTAACTCCTCCTCCTGCTTTTGTCTCTAGCTAGTGAACTAATCCTTATTTCTGGTTCCACTTTTTATCCAACCTCTTCTATGTTAGGGAGGATGGCCTAATTGAGGAGGTATTGAATATTAATATCTTATTCAAATATACACAACTCAAAAAATTATTTAACCTAATATTAATTTGTTAGACCCTTTATATATCTAGACCAAGGCTTCTTAAAGTAGTGAACCGCGGCCCCCTAGAATTAACCGCAGGGGAGCCGCGAAGAGTCGCAATAAACGCATCAAATAAATTATTATTGTTAAATAAGTTTAAATATTTGGATTATAATTATAAAATGTCGATAATGTATGAAATGTTGAAATGATAATATATTTGCATCTGCTTATAACATAGAGTCTATGTTATGTTATAAGTCTATGTTAAAATAAATAGGGGGGCCGTGAGATAATGACTTCGGTTCCAAGAGGGTCGCGACTTCAAAAAGTTTAAGAAGCACTGATCTAGACAAAATGCTGGTATTCAAAAAATTTGATGATCCTTTTGCTGCACTGTATTTAAAAAGAAATATTTGCAAAAATAAATAATAGCCTCCATATCATCATCATCATCATATTTCACACTATAATATAAAGCGCTAGCGGCTCACTTCCTGTCCCTATGTGCCGATCAGGGCGTTGATTGGCCAGAATAAAAGGAAGTTGAGTCAGAGAGGAAATTTAAAACTTTAAAATTTTGCATTTGCTCACCTTAGGCTTTTTCTCTTGTTTTTTAATCTCCTTAAATATAAACTTAAAAAATAAACTAAATAAAATCTTTTTCATTTTAGCATACTGAGAAAATCTGTGATATTTTAATGGACAACCTCAATAGTATGTTTCTAGAATCTGTAAAAACTAAAAATAAACCTAACATGAGTCAATGTTTAACAATCTACTTTAATCTGGATAAAATATCGGATGTAGAAAAATTAATTAGTCAAAAAATAGTATCCCCAGAATTAAAAAAAATCATTAGTGAATCATCTCTACCTAAAGATCCTAGTAGTCTTAATGAAATTTATTCTAAAGTTCTAGAGTTTATTGAAAACACCTTAAGGGAATTGCTGGATTTAACCTCATCAGGGGAAAGGTAAAATTAAAATTTTTTTAACTCTACAATTGAAATTGTTTTCTAAATGAAAAATATTATTTTCAGATCCGGGGATATTAAAGGATTTAATTTTTTAATAAATAGTATTTGGCCTGAATTGGAACAAAGAATACGAACTAATATGTCTATAATTTTTGGTCCAGGCAATCCTGATTTTTTTTATAAGGTAATTTTACATTAAATAAATTTTAATTATTTCTAACTAAAAAAAAAATCTTTTTATTTTCAGAGATACACTCAAACTTTAGACTTCTTGTCTAAATTTGAGTATTATTGTGGAACGCAAGCCAAAGTTAAACAACTTCACTCCCATCCTCAATACATTTCGTTCATTAACTTGTGGAATCTTTCAGTCTATTATCAAATCAGGTATATTCCATAATTTAATCTGCTTTTT